>CAAKHC010004319.1:0-11521 GCA_901007825.1 Macroramphosus scolopax | reverse complement strand
CACTGCTGCTGCTTTTTAAACAACCGACTATGACTGCTTCTTTTGCTCGGAGGAATTTATCCGAATTCAGTGGGACCTCAGACAGTTAACAAAACTTTGTTTGGTTGAAAATCTGAAAAAAATTATAGTTTCAGGATTGTGGAAATATATTTCCTAATGACTTAAATGTCACTATTAAATCAATTTTATGCTTGAAGGCACAAGTATTGCATCGCCAATGAATATTATGTTCAGGAAAAAACCTTCTCCCTTTTGGACTACAGATAATTCTCTTGGTTGAACAAATACAGATTTTAACGTCTGCGTCCACCTCTAATTTCTTCTGCTGTTGTTAATGAACTGCAACTGTAAGAATGACATTCACTTAACAGAGAGTTGGGTCTAAGCTGGTAGTTAGTTTGTAATACATGAAGGGGAAAGGTTATATGTCTCATGAATGTGTTGAATGCTGACCGCAGGTTCCACTTTGAGATGTGGAAATTAAACAAAAGTGTCTAAGCCGGACAGCACTCATAATTTATACACAAACACTGTGAGGGAAACATGCTTCCTAGACCGATGGCACAGCAACCATTCCACACATTTCCACTGTGACTCACGTTGCCACCTTACTGTGAGAGGAAATGAAGGCAGATTCAGTTTAACTTGGTCTGAGCCTTTTCCACTTGACGACCGAACTCCCAAACACTAAGCTGTAACACCCAGCCACGATGACGTAGTGTGTCTGTGTTTTGTAAGGCTTACAATGAAGTATCAATGTGTAGGACTTTTAAAACTCTATTGAACTGACAATTTCCAACTTAGAATTAAAAAATTTCACTTTCAGTATAGATCCATTTGTATATGGTGAGTATGAACTCTGTGATCCTGAGTTCCTCGACTGAAACTAACACATGCCAAACAAACTAATACTGTTCACAGCTCATGATGATGTTTTTCCTGGGTTCATGTGGACTCTACTTCCCTCCCATTTGCAGATGTGGACGAGTGCAGCAAGAGGAATGGAGGGTGTGACCATGAATGTAACAACACTATGGGCAGTTACCGCTGCGCTTGTCAGCAAGGCTATATGTTGGTTGGACGCCACATGTGTAATGGTGAGCAATAAGCCATAGATGCATGTGGCCCGTTGTGTAAAATCACATCACTAGTGTTAACTATGTAAATGTACATTATTTGTGCAGTTGGTTGAAGTTAATTTTCTTCTGATTCGAGGTTGACTCCCCTAAATAACCGTCTGCCAGTGTTTTCTTCTTGGTTTTTAAACTGAACTGAATTGGGTGAACAAACATTGTTTAAAACCACATTAATTTCAATTTTTCCACTCAACAGAGAAATGTACTCAAATCACCTTTATAATTGACTTTCCACTTCATGGTACAGACATTATAAATGGTGTCTCAGTCGTAGCTTTGTTTATTTCCGTGTTGGAACAAGCAAATATTATGTGAAACATTGGTACTGTTGAATGTCCAGTAGACTTTGAACCTTGACGACCATATTTTCTACATTTTTAGATGTGGATGAGTGTGAAGACCTTGGCGTGTGCGGAACAGCTCTGTGTGATAATAAGGAGGGAAGCTATGATTGTCTTTGTGATAACGGCTATGTCTACAACAATGAAACCAAGAACTGCATTGGTGAGTCTGCACACTGCCAGTAAAAGAGACACACACACACACACACACGCAGTTTAATGAGACCTGACTGGGGAGTAGCTTGAACCTCAGCAGGACTTGATGCAGCTGTGTTCTGAGGTCAAGAAAGGAATGCAAGAACATTGGGAGAAATTCTTATAAGTAGGTAACAGGTCACTGTCCACTGTAGAAAACGTAATATAGTTAATCTATATTAACTGGATGGAAACTTTAATTTCATAGTTGGTCAGTCCGGAAATTGGATTAAAGAAATGATTAAAATACAGTAGTTTGCCATTGAACAATCTGCAGATCTTATTCATGTAGTGTTGGACCTGAATGTGATTAATCTAACAATAAAGATAACAACTGACCTTGTGGGACCCACAGTGAGACATGAACCACCTGCTCTGCATGTTTATACCAGTAATGAAAGGATCTCCTGTGATTAAATGATATGATAATACAACAACAACAGTACATTAGGAAGATCTCAAAGAAAAACGACTTCTGCAGAAATCTGCAGTAAATAATCACTTGGTGTGCCTTTCTTTTTCTCTTGGAAACCAGACTTTTCATAACCTCCATGTCCCACCCCAGAGAATCAACATTTTATTATAGCCATCGAAGTCATGGCCATGTAAGGCCATGTGGAGTGGAAAGATACCACCCAGTTAACATCAACTGCCACTGCACTCAAGTGTTGTTTGCATTCCTCGATAAGTTGACAGGAAAGACGTCTTTTCATTCTCCTGGTACTGATGTTTTTAGATCCCTTGAAAGTTCATGTTTTGAAAAACAAAATCCTCGTCCGATGGGATTCTGAGCTCGCTGCTTCACTGTAACCCTTCATGTACAAGACATCACTTTCATCCCTCCTCTCTAATTTTCTCAACCCACACTGTCGCTCGTCAGATGTGGATGAGTGTGAAGCAGGTGTGTGTGCAGACGAGTGTCTGAACACTCCAGGGAGTTTCCGTTGCTTCTGCGATGGTCGTCAGGGCATGAAGCTGGACCAGGACCTCAGGAGCTGTAAGGTGAAATACACTTCATAGTGGCCAGATTTCATTGCTGCTGTGAAATATGAACTATAAACTCAATCCTAGATATTTTAAACCATTTTACAGTTGAAGTTGCAGCTTATATAGTTCACAAGACAAATGCAACATGTGTTGATTTTGTTTTTCCCTGTTTGTTTTCCTTCAGTCTATCACTCCCTGTTTTTTGCCGTCTATGAAGAGGAACTCTCGTTCTCTCTACCTGGGCCGCATGTTCAGCGGAGTGCCGGTTGTGAGGCTGCGCTTCCGTAGGAGGATTCAGACCGGGTGAGAGAAGATTAAACATTCGGATGCTCCAACACTTTAAAAAGTTGTAATCTGAAAAACCTCCCACCTCCCACTCTTTGTGAAGAATCTCTCAAAACCTGCTTTCATGTACCTAATATGCAGTTCAGATCAACGTCTGGTCTCTATTTCAGTGGGGATCCTTGGATCCTTGTTCATATTTCTGTTTTTAAGGAGTTTCTTTTCAGTATGGTAATAGAGCAGGTTGTAAATCGAACCCTGGGAACTGGTTAGATATCTGCGAGTGTTTGCTTTTTATCCAATCATTGTCAAACTTTGCATTTTACCAAGAAATTAAAAAAATATATTTCTAAACATGTTCGACTGTTAGCAGGGGAAAAAATGCCACTTTGTTTTACACAAAGGGTTCAAAAGATAAAAAGATTGTAGTTACTTGAGGAGATTTTTGTGTCATCCATCTCTTCTTCTTCCTCTTCTTCTTGTTGGTTTTTCCTTCATTTCTCTTGTATTCCCATTTCATCTTCGTCACACATATTTATACACACACACTCGTCATGCGCTTGTCTTCCTTCTTTCTTTTCTAGCTTTTCAGCAGAGTTCGACTTCCGCACCTACGATCCTGAGGGCGTGATCTTCTTTGCCGGAGGTCACCTGAACAGCTCCTGGATTGTACTTGCAATGCATCATGGGAAGCTGGAGCTGCAGCTGAAGTACAGCACAGTCAGCAGGGTCACCAGCAGTGGACCAGTCGTCAATGACGGCCAGTGGAGGAAGGTTGGCAGATTCTGTTAGGCGTCATTTGGCACAGTAATGTACATACATACTTAACCTCCCTCGAAAAACAAATTCTTGCTTTCTTACCAGATTTCGGTAGAGGAGCAGGGGCGGAGTCTAGTGATTAAGATTGACAGGGAGGCCGTGATGAAGATTGCGGTAAACGGAGATCTGTTCACGCTAAAGAAGGGCATGCACGAGCTCAACCTCACTGTTGGAGGAGTCCCTTTCAAAGAGGACGGCCTCGTCAATCAGGTGTGTGTTTGAATCTTTGTGTGTGTTTTCTACAAAGCAGATGTTCTGTGTGCATTTCTCAACTGTTGTTGTTGCTTGTAGGTGAACCCTCGCCTGGACGGTTGTATGAAGGAGTGGCGCTGGCTAACTGGAGAAGACGGGTCGATACAAGAAACCATTCGGTCCAATGACAACATGCAGTGTTTCAGCACTGAGGATCCTGGATCGTATTATCCCGGCACAGGCTTCGCTCTCTTCAACATCAGCTATGGTACTGTGTGTGTTTGTGTGTGTGTGTTCTCTGGCTTGCATAACATGACCTGGCTGCTTCCTCCTGACAAACATGAATTTAGTTCATATGTGAAAGTTAGCTTGAGTCAACCACGAACACTTTTGTTTATCCATTAAGTTCATGAACTTGCTGTTCACGCTCTTCCTGTTCTTCTCACTCCAGATTCCCAGAACCTGAGTGTCAAGTTTATCCTTCGACCAACATCTGCTATCGGAGTGCTTTTCGCACTCGTTAACCAAGACAGGGTCCCTCTCTCTATCGCTCTTGCCGACCATCATCCCGGTACTGATGAGTGGAGAGACGTAAGTGCAATAAACCTGCGTGTATTAGATCTTACTTTTTCATCTGATCTGAAAACAAACCATATGTGTGTCCTCAGTTTGTTCTAGTGTCAGTAGGGGACGACATCATTGCCAGCTCTCCGGCCCCCCTGTGTGATGGCGACAGTCACGAAATCCGGGTGACGATCTCAGGCAACCAGACCCAGCTGCTGGTCGATGGCCAGCCTGGACGTAGTGAAGACGCAGAGGTTGACCTTCTTTCGCCGTCCACCACCTTCATAGGAGGCCTCCCTGGTGAGGGCACACACATTTATACCCGTATTGAGCAAGGCATTATTTAAACTTTACACAGGGATGTGTCCCTCGTGTCATGTTGGCTTTTGTGCCTTTCCCTAAATTGTCAATCAATTGATGAAACCATACCATTTGTATTTCTTAGTAAATCGTGTTTGCTCAATCTGTCAGATTCAGCACATGTTTTGCACACAGTTAGAGCATCTACACTTTCAGTTATGTGCTCTTTGGATCACATGCTGTCATTTCTTCCCCCAGATGTTCCTCTGGTTTCCACGCTGGTGTCAGCGCCCTACAGCGGCTGTATGGAGGTCAGTGTTAACGGACAGCCTCTGGACTTGGACCAGGCCGTCCAGAAGCACAACGACATCCGCTCACACTCTTGCCCCCTGCTGGACTCTCACCAGTGACCTGCGTATCACTCTGCCGAAACAAATCCATGAGCAGCTTTTTTGAAGCAATGTTTAAGGTTTCCAGTTTATTTATGAAAACAGGCATTGAGCACTGGGAAAATGTATTAGATTGGAATGTAATAACAAATCTAGACCAGGTGTTGTGCAGGAGCCGGAGCCTTAGCCTAACATCACCCTGTCCTTCTAATGTGAGGACACTGCTGCCTAGAGGCATTTGCAGGGACATTATTCTCAGTATTGTGACTCTGTAAATTAGCCTTATAGCCGATAAGCAACATCCCCTTCACTAGGCAGACATTGTGGGAATAAATGCTGAACAACATTGCCTCAAAAACTGCCCATGTATCAGAGCCTTGCAAGCCTACAAGAACACGGGGCTTTACCCAGATTAATGTCAAATGGCTGGTCTGGGGACTTCCTACTACGTCTTGTGCTTCAATGCAGAACTTTGTAGGCAGAGTGACTCTCGCTGCAGCAACTCAGCAGATAGAGTTGTGTTCATGTTGCTTACATCCAGTTCACCAAAGGCCCACGTTCCCAAAGCTTGAAATAGTCCAGTGCTATTGTACAATCTGATTTAGATCATATTTAAAACCAAAATAAGGGGACCAGAGGCAAAGCCCTACATTAGCTACCCTACTCAGAGAAAATGGATGAACAGGTGCTCGTATTTATTGAGTGTGCATAATGTCTTAGGGATTGATGGGATACTCAATCCTAACAAGCAGAACCCTGTCCAATTTAAAGTGGTGGTTGTAGTGGTAGGACTCGGTGTCGGGCACACCTGTTTGTTCAGTATAAAACCTTGCACATTGTTGCAGGTAGAAATGGACTGAGATTGAAGCCATTTTCTTGATTTCCTCTCCACTAAAGCATCACTCCATGTCTGCCTGCAACCTTAAAAATACAACCATGTGCCTACAAAGAACAAACAAACCCAAACTTGTCGTCAGTTTCCCTTCCCAACAGTGGAATCATTTCAAACGGTGCAGCACTGTATCCCTGATTCAAGCTCTTCCCTGTTATTCTGCTGCGGTTAACACACTATGCATTTCCACTTGACCGGAGAACGTCAATAGTGACAATAAACCTCCATCACTGACACACACCCCAGTTTCTCTCTGAGATCCACTTCTAACAGTTAATACCTGCCGTATACCAATCGGAGGATGATAGATAAATCACACAAACACATGCTGATGAGAAAAGAAAGAGCATTGCATCACACAAGCTACTGAGAGGAAAACGTGCACTGTAATATACTGATTATATGTAAATAATGTGACTGTACAATGCTTTATAGAAGACATAAAACAACACTACCTTATGCTTGCTGAGGTTATCTGTGCATTCAAATGGATCCAAACTCTGCTTCCTGAAAAGGATAAATTCACGCTTCTCATCTTGGAAAGGGGATAAAGAGCAATAGCCACAAATCAAAGTACATTTTACAGTCTCAGTTTTTAATTTAGACTTCATAGGTGCTGAGTGAATCAATATACAGTTAAAACACAATGTCAGGAGCATTGTGATTGAGAATATCAAAAAGGGCTCCAGTGTTATTTTACTTCCCTATGTGATGCATCATTTTCTAGTTTTCTGATGAATGAATGCAAGAAATTAGAGCTCGATGTGTTTTTTTTTTTTTATCATATGTGTTGTATATTGTACTTTTCTTTAGTTTTTATTTTTCACTTTGACTGCCAGTATGTGTACAATGCTGAAAGAAATCTGCCTTTTGAGTTTGAACTTCCTTCAACAGTGAAAAGCCTATTTAAAAATAAAATAAAAGCAGTTGTATGAACACAATAGAGTAAAAATTGTATTTTCAAAAAAACGTTTGTATGCCGTGTGATTATGTTAAAGGTAAACTTTCCCGTCCTGCACCATGTGGCGCATGTTGCTAATGATCTCAAGTCCAGCTTCTTCACTTTCATTACAGCAACATGAGTGATGTTTGCCCACACATTTGTATGTTAAAGACAGCCCTTTTTATTGCATTTGCATTTGTCAGTATAATGAGACGTTACACAGGAAGACCTGTAATCCAACCTACACTGGTTACAACAGAAACATCTACCATATCACAGTCAAGTGTACTAATCTTAGATATACGTAAAATACACATGTCTAAAGGTGAGTTTGAGGCGTAATGAATACACATGAAATAACTTAATCATATTTATATAAACACACAACAAAGCTATAAATCTGTCTCTCTGGACAGGACATGAAGCATCTATATCAGTACAGATTAGCTAGCTGACTGACTGTCTACAAGGTCATCTATCAAATTTCTTGTGCTACTTTAAGTCTGACAGGTTAGTGACATTGATCTCAAACATGCTCTTTGTGTGGGGCTCAGGGCTCAGCAGGCGTAAGGTGGAGGCTTCTCAAAGGGGCTGTAGGAGGATCCGTAGAGGACAGGGGCGTTGGGTGTCAGCATGTAGCCTCCTGGTTCCTGGGTGCCTCCCTGATGCTGCAGCTGGGTGGAAGCCTGAGAGGGCTGCTGGCTCTGGTTCTCCTCAGACAGACAGGAGGTGGAGGCAGGTCCTCCCTCGGGGATCAGCTGAGGCGTAGCAGGTGCCTGGAAGCTGCTATTATGCTGTGGGAGAGGAGAGAGTTGTGGGAGGTTGGCAGGGTATGTGGAAGTACAGCCAAAGAAATGTCAAATCATATTTTGTGACATTGTTTTACATTTTTTTGGGCTTATCCAACCGTAATGTGCAAAGAGGAATCTAGTCGCGCTAGCAGCTGCACATAAACACAGCGGCGCTTGTCTTTGAGAAAAATGTGAACATTTATTATTAGGGAAAACTGAGGCGGAGGGGTGTCCTGTCATAAACCAAAGTATTGGACATAATCAAATTTTGATGAGAAGTTGGCCTTTAATTGAAAATTAATTCCATTAAAAAAAACACCTAAACCTATTACAAAAATATGATATACTGTATTAATATAATTTTCCAAATTAGTTTGTTGAATCTTCTGAATCAGATTCAGTCTTGGTCATCAATACCAATTCTTCATTTATTCTCA
Source organism: Macroramphosus scolopax (assembly GCA_901007825.1). Taxonomy (NCBI): domain Eukaryota; kingdom Metazoa; phylum Chordata; class Actinopteri; order Syngnathiformes; family Centriscidae; genus Macroramphosus; species Macroramphosus scolopax. Next base: position 3,253 of record CAAKHC010004319.1, on the reverse strand, counting down.
TTATTTTTATTTAAATGTCAGTTTGTTTAATGCTGCTATATTTTTGTAATAAAAAGAATAGAAAAAGTTTTACTTTTTACTTTTTTTTTGTTTTTTTACTCTTACTAAATGTGAGGAGTATTTTTTGATTATCAGAGTCTGGGATATGTCCATGACTAGCAACAACATTTATTACAGTCTATTTTTACTTTGGTCTTGGCCCCACCTGCACAGGTACTGGATAGTTGGGGTAGGCAGGCAGATTCTGTGCCGAAGGACAGAAGCCAGCATAGGTGAGCATGTGCTGGGTGGGGTTATACAGGATGTGTGGTGGCGGCGGCGGGCTGGGAGCCATCGGAGGAGTCGGCTTCTGCTGCAGGAAACAGTCAAAATACTTTGGATGAGAAGAGAAGTCATGTATGTGGAATCGGCACCGATTCACATGTAAATACAGTTAAGAGGTAATCGATTGATTTCTAGGTAATTTGCTGTAGGAACTAATAAAATCAGGACCAATAGAATTAACAAAACAATGTCTTTGAGACGGTTCCACATGTAAGTAGGTTCTGGAAGTGGAAAGAACAATACACATGTAAGACAATTGTAAGTTTACAAGGTTTTGGGGCAGGTAAAGTAATGAGAAATATATATGATATGGCTGTTGGAGGTGGTAACGTTTCCCTGACCACTCACAATGTCCTTATACGCTCCGAGGATGGCGGCGGTGATGATGCCCAGGAACAGGCCAATCACATTGAGCACCACTGAGGCCCACAGCAGACGGTGCAGGTGGATCACGTCCCAGCAGCTGTTGACCCCAGTGAACTCAAAGTACTGTGTATGGTACTCTGTGCTGGAAAATAAAAAAAGGTGAACGGAGTTGGTAAAGACCACAAACAACAAAACATGAATGCCTTATACTGTATTACTGGCAACCATCTTCATTCATACGTCAACATCAGTGAGATGATGAATGACCATAGACTGTGTATAAACAGGTAGACGACAAGTCTCTTACTTCCTCCCTCTCTACAAACATTAAGCCAAAACATCTTGGACACAGTTGCTGCAATCTTGTGTTTGTGTCATCATGTGGAGCCAGAGTCTGTGCAATGTGGTCGGGGAAACGGAGTTACTGCATTGAGGTCCCGTCCAACTCAAACGCAAAAGACTAATTCTCACAGTTTGTAACAGACAAGAATGGTTATGGAAAACTATCACTTCATCTCCATCTCAGAAAAATCCTTGCGGCATGAGGGTAAACCTGAGGGAGGTCGTCTGATACAGTAGGAACAGTTGTTTAGGGAAGGTGACCCAAATTTGAATGCAAGAAAGTGCTAATGTTTGAATAATTGTTTGCAATAGAAGTGTTATTTTCCAACTGCAGTGCTTCTACAATATTTGTATCTATGCAATCTGATTTCTTGACAACACAAATGTCACAAATCTTACCTCTCACAGTTGTAAAGGTAGCAGCAGTAGCAGGTGTTACTTCTCAACTTTAGCTTGCAGGCTTTGTCAAAAGAACGACACGTCACCTGCAGGGCGAAGGTTTGGTCGTTTAGAGAAGATAATAAGAGATACACTCATCTGTAGTACACATCTGGAAGGAAACTCAGCATTTCAGCTAATTCTGTATTATATTTATTCAGATATGTTTATTTTTTTTCGTTTGGTGTGATAGAGTGGGATTTAAATACATTTTCAGGCACATTACATGACAGCAGCGAGCCAAAAAATCTCTGCAGTTACACAATTTAGCCACTAGATGCCACTAAGCCTCTAATTTAAGCCCCTGAAATGAAGCGCAAACCCCAATGATGTGATCTAAGAGGGTTTTTAAAGTGCTAGAAACCACATCCTGTAGTACGTTTTTCAGATTACTATATCCAAATGTTTACATGTGTTCTCAGTGAAATAATACTTTGTATGTTTACACAATACTCACCTCGGTATAGTAGCTGTCATAGGCGTAACCCGAACCACTGGCGTAAAACTCACACATGTCCTCGTGCAGGGGCCTTGTATCCTGTGAGGAAGTGTGTTCCAAAGATTAGAGCACGAGCTAAAACAGATTAGTTCAATCTTATTTCATGAGCCACAATAACAGACAACTAATATGGGACCACTGGTCAACAACGTCTTCCAATGGTCGCTGGTGTTTCTTTTCCATCCATCAGAGTCAGTCTCCTGAACATACATGTGAATTTGAACCCTCCTTTGTGTTATTCTGATCACTGTCCTTCTTTGTCAATGCAGCAGCTGAGTCCTAAATCGACAAATCCTTCCGTGCCAAATGTTCCTGGACCTTGCAGTGGATAATATATGAGGTCATATAATCATTTTCATTGTCCAAGGTTTGACTGTGCAATAAATATAAATTTTACTGTCCTGTGAGTGAAAAATAAACATATCTGCAGGGGGTTGATAGCACAGTTGATCAATATCAGTGACTCAGCGCCAGGAGCTGAGAGCTCTGGCTTTTTAAATTCTCTCTGGTCCATCCAAACTCATTAACACTCTCATTAAAATTTGATGTGACAAAAGGAGGGGCACTGGTGTCCATGTCCTCAAACCCAGAACATCTTAGATTCCCACAAGGGAGCGGCCAGTACTTTATCCGACCTCTCTGCATACCCTGTCCACATGAATCAGTTCAGGTATTGGAGGTATGAGTGGGACAAATTATGTTGTCATGAACCGGCATTTTAAACTATTTTATTATTACAATGTTTTACAGTATATTGACACTTTGGCCTATTGAGTATGAAAAGAATACAAACTTAATCTAATAGTGGAAATGTTTATATGTAAATATATTTATGCATCAAATCCAACAGACTATTTCAAGAAGAACATTTCCTGGAAAAGCAAGCGTATCCCTCTTTGATTGTTGCACATGCTGTGAATTTATTTCTGATAAATAGATCTTATTGATGTGTCACAACTGCCAGTTTTCTGTAACTGGAAGGGGGAAGTGGCCTCTTGGACACATTTTTAATCAGATCCTCTCTGCTAAACATTTCTCTGAATCTTTAGGTGACCCCGCAGCTCCCTGCAGGTCGAGCTCTTAGATTGGTCGGTCTGTTCAGTGGGGAATTGTTATGTTGGCGTCTGTTCTGTTTCATCAGGAAAGTCTGCACAGTAAAGTTCTGCATCTGTTAACCGAAGTGAATGTGTGATTCAAGTTTGGTACGTCAGAGTAAGTGTGTGTGTGTGTGAGCATCTCGCAGCACTTCTCAGACATAAAAAGCCCTGAGTGTGTTCCTGGATA
>CAAKHC010004315.1:6020-33595 GCA_901007825.1 Macroramphosus scolopax | reverse complement strand
CCTCCTCCTGCCCACCTCCTTCCTCCCTCTAACTGCATTCCTCACGCCATGGGGCTGACAGACACTCGTCATCAGCAGGTACTCTGGTCCAGGTGGATCAGGTTTCCCACTTGCCAGGGGCTTGTGCTGCATGTGCATTTTTATGGCTTATGCCTGCTCAGTTGGACGTTTTCAGTGCAACTCCGGTGTGCTGTCATGTCAGATAACCATTAATAAGAACACGGCCTCCACAGACAGCTTACAAGCTCCTTTGGCTTTTCATGATATCCAAAGACGTTGTTTTTTTTTTTTTGGGCTGACATTTGACTCAATCACAGCTTCTCGGGCTGTTTTACCTACTTGATGAGGAACAGAGCAGCTCCCAGTTTTCTTTAAGCACTCACGAAGTAATTCAAAAGATCATCGGGTGATACCACGAGGGAAGGGGGAACACTTTCGGAAGTTAAACTTCAGACAGTAGAGAATATTTTTATTCTATTTCTAATTGCAGTTAGATTTTAAATGAAAGTTCTACACAGATTAATTACAGTAAGTTTTATGCAGCCGTCTGCAGAGGCTGCAACAACATCAAAACTATTGGATGCATGTTTGTCACAGATATTTACAACCCTTTAGTCTGAATTATGATCATTTTGGTTATCCCTTAATTTCCCATCAAGCGCCCTCATTAGGTCGACATTTCTCCTCATCATCCTTTGGATTATGGCCAAAGAGCTATATAATTACATATCCCCCATTAATCTCAGCTACACTTTGTGTTTAGTGCTAATTAGCAAATGTTAACATGCTGAACGATACATTTCAGAATACAATGGTGCATTTAACTAAAAGCATGCAGGAGTGTGGCTGCAGTCTCTTGTTATACAATATAAGCAGACTGTTGAAATCAAACTGCTGTTTGTTCAGTTCACATTTCATTAATGTGAGTAAGTATTCATGTAATTGTTCTTTTTAAATGGATAGAACATGTCTTTGTCCTTTTTTGTTGTGTTATAATTGGATCCAGAAAAAAAAAAACGTAAACTGTGAAGTATCTGAAGTGGTTTTTATTAATTGTGTCTCGTGTGTCCGTCTCTTGGCAGATGTGGACGAGTGCTCAGAAGGCAACGGTGGCTGCCAGCAGATCTGCGTCAACATGATGGGCAGCTACGAGTGTCGCTGCAGAGAAGGATTCCTCCTGAGTGACAACCAGCATACTTGCATCCAAAGGCCTAAAGGTTATTCTCACACACACACACACACACACACAAAAAGTTCATGATCATGTTGCAGTTTTTTTTTATAACATACAAATTTTTGAATCCTACGATAACTCGTTCAAGTTTAACGTGTCTTCAGTCGGCGGGGAAGGAAGAAGAGTGGGATAAATCTCTTTTTGTTTTCCTCCCACTCTGTCAAATTGAACCAATCTACTGCTTGGCAGCGTTTTAAGGCATCGGTGGTATGTGAGTGTGCCTGCGGGGAACCGTGTGAGAGAAAACAATTAAAGGTGTTGCTTGGCGAAGACACACCTCTTGTTTATAGAGCATTTCTGTGGAGTGGAGACGTGACAGCAGATGGTCCACAGCCAAACAGCTTCATTAGACACAGGAGCAGTGATAGGCTGCACACCGTACCTTTGTATTGTCATAGAAAAACAAGACAAGGTGTCAGGAGGATATCTCTATCTCGCAGTTTGTGTTATCTGTGAATTTCTACGTGATTTATTACCTCAGCAAACATTTTCCTTAATGCATTTGTGGTCTCGATTGATGGTCTCAAGTCTTCCTCAGTACAGCACGATAACTTAAGGTCCCATTTAGATTAAAATAGATGATAAAGCTGGTTATGATTGAAGGCGTGGCTTCCCTGAAGATTGATACGGCGGCGGTCTGTGTCGCAGTGAGATCCTTTCATCCCTCCTGCCCGGTTTCCCCAGCTCGTCCACATATGGCATCTTCAGCTGCAGAAGAAGAAGAAAACCTTTATTGTCTTTCTATTATAGTCAGAATATAAAACAAAATGTAACCCACCATTTAACTCCTCCTCCGCTGAGCAGCGGGCAGCCGCCTGCAGCGCCCGGGGACAAACTCCAGTTCTTTCTAGCAGTGCCTTGGTCAGGGGGACTGACAGGACTGTTAATTCCTAACAAACATGTCTTTGATGGTGGGGGAAACCGCAGCACCCGGGGAAAACCCACACAGACACGGAGAGCATGCAAACACCGCGCAGAAAGGACGAACCCAGGACCCTCACGCTGTGAAGAAGAAACTGCACCTAAAAAAACTTGCCCATAACATTCCAAATTGAGGGAGTATTTTAGAGAGTCAGAGATTCAACAATGTGGTGCTCTGTAAGCTCTGCTAAAGGGAACTGGCTTATCACAGCAGTACAACGGCTTTGCACAGACTCTTTATGCGAAAAAATCCTAAAGAGCTTTCTTTAGAGCGACCTGTTTACTTTCTTTATCACCGCCCAAGCAGGATACTTGTTTCCTCAACATGGAACAAGTCCCCCCCCCTCTCTGCTTCTGTTGTTTTAACATACCGTTACTGTCATGTGACGTTTTCAATCCACTAAATTTCTATTGTTAGATTAATAAGTAGAGAGCGAGTGGTTTGGTGCAGCCGTGCGCTGCGACCGAGTCCTGTCAGGAGGTTTCTTTCTTTGAGTTTGAACCAGAAATGCATTCAGAGAGCACAAACATCTGCCAAGGTCAATGTAAAAAAAATTTTTTTTTCGTTATGTTGAGCTGATCTGCCTCAAAATGTAATGTTTGCTTCCTTGGCCTACACAGCTCCAACCAGCTCGGTGGAAACCCTCCGGGATGGCTTCTGCACAAACCTTGTAACATGCAAATAGGAAACAGCAGAATGCAACGACTTTGGAGGAGGAAATAATGAGAGTAATGTATGCAGTAACGAAATAAAGTGTTCCGATCACATACAGGACAAAGATGATAATGTTGGTCCGTCAGCTCATCTGGATGTTGGAATTAAAGTGATGTTCGTGCCTTTCTTCCACAACGCTTGTGCAGTTTTCATTGCAGAATTATAAATACAGAGTAACATGTTATCTTTGGTAATTACGATCCTAAAAAAGATTGTAATTTCGGTCGGACTGTAAAGCGTCTGACATCTGCTGCTTCAGATGAAGGTCAGCGGGATTACTGGCTCCAGTTGTTTGTCACTTTGTACATGTCGCGCAGCCTCTCTTTGTTCGGGAGATTTATTCATAACATCAGAGAAAATGAGCAGCTGCTATCACAATCACAAAACACCTTTTATCTGAGGGGTAATTACCCAGCAGTCTGCAGGATCTGCAGCTCCACCAGGTCTGTTTTTGCTTAGTTTTGGTTTGCAGGAGCACTTCTCGTTCAGAGAGCCGGGACCGAACCTGATCGTCTCCTCATCTCTGCCCTCCTTGTCCCGACTCTCTGTCGTAAGATAACCACTTGTGGTGGGAGTCATTAGACTCTAATGTTCCAAAGTTCGCCGGGTTGTGAACAGAATATCTTGGAAGTCTGGTTTATGAGATCAGTCTGGCCTGGTGAACTGTCGGTGTTTACATTTCATAAACGCCGTGTTATTTGAGTGCAGTGAAAAGCTGGATCATGTGTTTCAAAGCACTGCGACTACATCGGCCGTGTCAGAGGAAGAGCGCGAGCACCAGGCTGGTCCCACCGAGTTCCTCCGTCTCTTTCTTTATTGATTAATGGCCTCAGTTCCTGGTAATCTCCATATTCATTTTGACTTTATTGCTTCCAGATGAGACCCATTTAGATCAAGAGATTGAAGCTGCCGTTAATCTCCACTGTCATTGTTCCGTTATTTTGAAAGGGTAACAAGAAAAACAAACGAGTCATCTGCTTATTAAGCGCCACATTCTCCTTCCCGACTCGTCATGTATTGGTTCAGTAGCTCAACAAACAAGTTCTGGATGAACAGTGTCGCGCTGTAAGAAACACCCTCTTCAGTTCCTGGAAGTGTACATGGCCTTCCAAAATAAAACAAAACTGCTTCAAAAAGAATTATGTTTTATGATGTGTGAACACTATGGTTGAGGTCTGGTTAGGTTCAGGCACAAGACACATTTGGTAAGGGTTAGGAAACGTTGTAGCTCGGGTTTAAGTTATTACTTGCACTCACACTCGCAAACGGCGAACGAACAGCGGCCTCACGTTTCATCGTGTGGTGTTTTCTTAAAAACACACGGCTTGCTGGAGCAAATGAGGCACTCATGGTAGCAAATTGGATTGGAGCTGTGCACGGTCTCCTGCTGCAAACTTCAGGGTTTGTTTGATCCGCCCACCTTCACGTTCGCCTGCCATACATGCAGTTTCCCACTACGTATAAACGAATATTGCACATATAATACTAATGCTGGTCGGGTGCCGCTGACAAAGTTTCGGAAGTCGGCCAACCCTCCAAAATAATGTAAATCAGCCTTTTCAGAAATAAGTAATTTCATTATGCGTTATGTGGTGCAGAAACTGTAAAGAACAGACAACAGATCACACAACTTTTATCTTTGATTTACAGTGTATCTTAATTCCAGTACCATCAATTTAAATAGATTTCTCATGTTCAAGCTGGTTATGATCTGAAGACCAACAGACTTCGGAGGATATGAATATCTTGCAGCTGTTAAATAACGTAATAAAACAGCATTCCAAGGAGGACGCTCATCAAACGTTTATTTATCCCATTTAATGACACATGAACTGGTATGCCGCCTGCGATTACGTCTAATGGTTTTCAAACCAGACATGAAGTGCTCCACAACCAAGTTCGCTTTGACAGCGGCCCAAGACCACCCCTTCGAGGCGGACTGGAGAACGATTGATTGGTCCACACCAGGGTTTAATTACTGCGTTCACACCCCAAAGGAACCGCACCAAGTAGGTAAACACTCTACCAAACTAAACAAGGCCCCCTTAGGCACAAAAACACACTTGGTTAGGGTTAGGAAAATACATGTTTGGATGGTGTTTGGTTGCAGGACTTTCATCGTCATGGTTACATAATAACTCGGTGTTGGAAACTAGCACTTTGAAACAGGACACAAGCCGCAGTCTCACATTGCAGCAACTGGTGCTTTGCTCAAAAACACGTGACTCCAAAAGATTGTGACTCGCTATAGCAAATACTTGCAGATGCTAACAGTGGTTTAAACGGCGGCCTCCTTCTCCAGAATCTGTGTTTTGTTTGTTGCGTCCATCTCTCCACTTGATCACCAAAAGAATCTGCACGTCCATTATTAATGATTGAGGAGTTCATACATGGTTTGATGTCACGGACCGATGACCGAGCGCCAGTGTTTGACGAGTCGCGAGTGAGACTGTGATTAGTCTGGAGTGAATTTACTGTCGTGGCTTTGCCTCGTTATTGGACGAGTTTGCAGTATTGTTGCAAAACCGCTGCCCTCACATGCTAAAACATCGTGCGCTTAAACAATCACTGCGAAAATGAAAAACTAATCTGCGAGCTCCGTCTCTTTAAATGCAACTCTCCATCCATTCCGCTTGGTGTCCTTTTGTAGTAAATCCTAGGGTGCAGTTTGCTCGTGAGCTTTATTGTTCTTCTTAAAAAGACATCAGCTTTACATTTCTTCAATTACCGGATCAGGAGACTTCTGTACGTATTTCTGGGGACAGTGGCGAGCTGGTCACTGCAGCGCCTGGCGCGACCAGTCTGTTTCCCATGCTGTTAGCAAACCCTTGTTAGCATTGAGTCTGTGCCAATTAGGCAGCAGGGGTCTGCTAGTCTCTCAGCTAATGACAAGGTTGCTGCTGGCCTGTCTCTTATTAGACTTGCCCCTGCCCCCCTGAACATGAATAACTCCAGCCAAATGAAGGCTCCATCGTCTAGCTGGCCAAAATGTAACAGTTCATTTATTCTCTCCGAACATTTCTCCCAGTTAAGAAATAAAGCCTTTGAAGGGGCAGCCAAGGTGCTTAGTGGTCGATAGGAATGCCATTTAGGTCAAGAGGGGTTCCACTGCTTTGCATTTGATTTATTGTCTCTTTTATATAGGAGGATGACAGGAACCCTACAACACATGTACTATATGTGCGTGAGACAGGATCCAGCACATTGGAATTCTGGAATTTCAGACACGGTCAACCCACACATCCATCAAGTTTGTTTCTGTACATTTCTGAATATCCAGTGGGGCAATTATTTAAAGTGTGCACTGATGGGTTCGTACATAAGTCACATAAAGGTACTAATGCATTCGGGCATTTTGCGCTGTTAAAAAATGCACAAAATGTATATTATGTCAGAGTCGGATCATAAACTGCGCAGAAATCATTGTGGGACACATGAGCTGAACGACCATGTTAAACTAACACAAATTAAAGGAGAAAAGTGACTTTTAACAAGAAGTTGAGTTGGTTGGATCAACTTCCTGTCAGTCTGACAGTCAGCGTGGCTTAAGTGTGGTTAGCATTTAATGGTGAGCTGGTGAGAGTTCAGGCGAGCTGACGATTCCACTGCAGAGCATCCGAAGCTCATCGCAGAGAAGAGTTTGATAATGTGATGCCAGAGGCTTTACTGTCACCCATCACTGCGGAAAGGAATCCTGAGTGAAAGAAATGTTAATAGGCCATCGTACTAGAGTCTCCGAGGTGCCGAGACACAAGTAGATGAAGAAAGATTAACAGCAAGCAAGGTTTGCAGTCAAGAAGGATGCCTTTGTTTGATTAGCGATGAATGACAGACATGCAATTAAAAACCGTGATGTTTGTGGCCGTTAAGAATACAAAACGTTCCGTTTAACGTTTCTAAATCAACATTAACTTAATTCTTCATGGCAGGGAAAATAGGTTCCCTCCAAAAAGGTGCTTGTTCTTTATCAAATCATCTGACTGCAAGTATAAGCAGTGTCCCTTTTCATTACTGTATCAATGAAAACGTCTTCCTGTGTTTACGTCGCTCGTTACCTTCCCAGGAGGGTTGTCACCCGTCGAGCAGCTAATCTCTCTCGCTCAAATTCAAATATGAATGTAGACGTGATGGACGTAATCACATGCGCACACACGTGCATGCACACAAGTCATTAATGTTCATTTTTAATCCCGCTTGAGGCCGATGTTTAGTCCTGACATTTAGCTGCAGACTGTGGCGTGTCAACTTCAGGAGATGTGTTTTCTGCGCTGGCTCGAGCCGCAGCAAAAGTCAAAAGGAATTTTCCATTAAATATAATGAAATTTCATAACAAATGGCCACATCATAATTTCAGTTAGTTTTGCTTCGCAGCCACGGCATTCTCCGTGCATGAAGTCATGCACAAGGTCATTCAACCCTTTTTATTATCACAAATGAATGAAACAAAAACATGAAGTATCGAGCTTCGGAGCCAGTTCTCATCGTCACAGTGATACGATGTTAAGTGCAAAAAAAAATTGCAAAATTTAATATATGCTATTTTCACTTTTTGTAATCTGTGTTTTCATGTCTGTTCTCATGAGAATGCAGAGTGTGGTTGTCCCACTGTGCAGGAGCCAACACGGTTCTTACATGTCTCCCCTGTTGGTTCTCAGCAGGCCTGCTAGTCTGTCTGTGCATTTGCCACAGAACTGTTTTTACAAGTGCAGAAGTCACTGCTCCATTGCTCTGCAGCCCAACCGTATAACCAGGCTCTTTTCCTATTCTAGGGAATTGGAGCGAGGGGAACGCCTCGTGCCCTCATTGCAACCTATTAAGTCTCTCCCGTCAGTCTAGCAACACACATATGGGACACTTTCCTGTCCCTCTTGCATTTCTCTTTCACTCCTCTTCTGTTCCTCTTCGTTCTTTCTCTCCGTGTCTTTCCTCCCTCATCTTCCTGTCATCTTCCCTCTTTGTTCAGACTTTCACAGGCCCCGTGCCCCCACCCCGCTCGCCCCCACCCTTGAACAAATATACATCAGTGGCTTCGGCTTTAGCAAATGTTGGCTGCCTTGCCACTGAGTTCTCCGTACCTCATTTGAGACGGGCATCCCTTTTGCTTGTGGGTTTCTTGAAGGCCATCTCTAAGCTGGCCTGCCCAGCATGCTGTTGCCGACCGCCTCGGTGCCAGTGGGGTTTTTCCACTAACGCTTGGCTGTCATGGCTATAACCAGACTGAGCTCTGTGGACATACATGCCTCCTTCAGCTGTCTTTCCCTTTGATTTTATAAATAACGTCTGTCTGTTGTCACATACGTAACGTCGAATCTCTTATATCTCTCAATTAAATAAAGCTAGCAGCCTTTGTTTACTGAAGAATGCGGAGGAGGCAGGATGAGCTCTGCAGTTAGTCTGTGCATTGTTCTGTCGGGAGGATGCCTGACTCCTTCGGGACTGCACGTCGAGGTGACCCTGATAGAACGAGCGGAGGAGTGAAGGGGAGAGTGTCACGTCCCCAGCAGGTGCTGCACAATTGTCTGTGCAACATGCATAAATTATGCAAATACAGCCATGTCAATCCATATATGTTACAAACACCGTTTCCACAATGCACACTTGTGTACATAACTGCCACCGTGCACTGTGTAGTAGAAACCCGAGAGGTGGAAGAAACATTGTCTATTAAAGAAAGGATCACCAATTGAATGGGCTGATAAGAATTGATTAAAATCTGCCCTGGTGCAGATCCTTAGGGTGCACTCTGGGCTTCTCCATAGAAAAATCATTTATTTCGGGAGCCGGCGTGTGATAACGATATGTTCTTTGTTTCCAATCTCAGGAGCACTATGTCATAATAAAAGCTGTACATTACGTTTATGCTTTCAGTCCTTCCATTCGGTAAAACGGAGGGAAATGAGCTCCTCGACCAGGCCTTCGGGAGCTGGAGAGAAATCGGCGATCGCGAAACAGAACAGTAGCACATGGATGGATTCTGTCTGCTCTCCGAGAACACAGTCGGTGTGGATGAGTTACTTCCTTGACCGGCTGGCTGCCCCGTTGCTCTGTCTGACCATCTGCGTCGCAGCTCAGCCCAACCCAATCCGCTGCAGCTCCTTTCCCATTCTCCTTTCCATGCGCTGACATTTTTATCCCCCTATTAAAACTTTTAAGGGCCCATTATCTAAGAGGAAGGAATGTTGCTTTAATAGTGTGGTGGTTCCATGCTTAGGCCCCTTCTTTTCAGTGTGTAACCAACCAACTCTAGCTAGCCGCTTAATGTTCTCCGGTGAGGGTCAAGCAAAGAGAGGACCGTCTCCCCCTTTGAGACGTATGACAGAAGCCCAACATGGACCATGAGCCCTCTTTTCACCGCTCCAAGCACTCAGAGCAGACTATAAACTCTTGGCATGCCTTCTACTACTTCAGCCTCATTGTTTCAGTCTCTCCGCTACATGGTTCTCAGGTTTAACAGAGCTTGCAAGGCTGTGTTGAAGAACTAGTGGCCTCCTTGGATCCTTTGTCCTAAGATCACAGGAGTCTGGCAGCTTAGATGGAGCACCCATGATAGTTTTCTCTTCTCTTGCACAGCTCCCCATGTCATGTTAAAATGCTTACCCTGCTGTTGAAAGATTAATGTTGTTTGTTTTCTCGGTAGGCAGATTTTAGCTCAGAAGGAATGCCATACAGAGACTTCACTGTGGCGTCTGTGCATAATGTGGTCCAGCAGATTCCCTTTTTTCATCATACAGATGTTGTACTGTGTCAAAAAATATAATGTCGGTCGATTTTTACAATGTACCGAGAGACGATGAGAGAAAGATGAAGGACGGTTCACTTGTAGCTCGCAAGCTATTGAGCTTGAATCGCGAGAAACTGCCTTAGATAGTGATTTTTAGCTGCAGTCAATCTCTCCACACAGTTATACATTTAGACCGGCTTGCCCACAGTGGTTGCCATCATCAGTAAATCCTTGTGTACCTTCACTTTTTTCAGTTGTCCTGACCGACTGCGGGATGTGAACTGGACTTTATGTCCTGCAGGCGAAGAGGCCAATCTCACATATTAAGTTGAAGTCTCACTAAGCCAACGACTTCAAGACCTCCGAAAATAGAATTTACAGTGGTTCCTTTATCTCCAGGGATGCTGTTATTTTTTTAGGGAAAAGAATAGAAAAAAATAGGGCTGTAAATATGCAGTTTTAAAGATCTTATTTGTCTTATTGGGTGATAAGACCGCCGCTGAAGTCAATGCATTTCCCCTCTCTACTTATTCTAATAATATAATATAATATATTATACATCAATCTTGACATGCAAATTAAACAGACACAATTGCAATGGTGAAAATTAAAGGAATAGTCTGACATTTTGGCAACTATATATATGAGTTGGAGATTAATTGACTGTCGTTATGGTAGATTTGACATTGCAGCCACCTGACGGTTGGCTGATTTAAAGGATAATTCTGGTGTTTTTCAACCTTCAACCTTTCGACCTAAAGTTGGAATCAATAGCCGAGTCAAAGTCTACTTTGGCCTAATTAAGCGAACGACATACAACACGTTATTTAACGGGCTGCAGAGCCACATGAAGGCAGATTTACCTTTAGGACGGAGCCATGCCAGTTGTTTCTGCCTGTTTCCAGGCGCAGGGTGTAGCTTCACTTCCTATCAAAGTGCAGCATGTTTCCTAAAACGTCGAACATACGCACAAAGAGAAACAAAGAATTTATTGGCTTCCAGCAGCAGCATCACCTCTCGTGTGTTTGTGTGGGTACAGAGGTCACGACCTGTCCCGGGGATAAAGATGTGGTTACTTTGCAGAGAGAACACGCCCACTTGTTTTCTCAGTTAATTGTAGTGTTTTTAAGTGCAGGAGTTTAGATGACTTCTGTCCACATTTGAGCTCAGTGGAAACCCGGATCCCTCCGCTGGTTCTGTCCCTCATAGTCATTTGAAAGGCTCGAGACTTTGGACTCGATGTCCTGTCCAGTTCTCTGCCCATAAAGTGGGCTGTGATGGTTTTTTATTAGTTTCTACATATAGAGTCGTGTTTTATGAGTCAGCAGATTGTTTTAGTGGATTGTGGCGCATATCTTGAGTGTTTTTATTTCTCTCCTTCACTTTCCCATCCACAAATATATTAAAGGATGTTTTTCTTTCTGCTTCCCATCGTTTAAGGATGATAAAAACTGGAGCCGGTTAGAGGGAACCGTGTGCTGTGGATGATAACTGGGCCTGGCCTGGAGAAAAGGGCCATTGTGTCAACACTTTGACTTTTATTGGTCCTTAGAGAGATGAAGGCCTGGGTTCTGGCCCCAGCCCGACATGTTATTGATGGATGGGTCTGTAGCATTTTGTTAGAGGGGCTGCATAAAAATGAAGGTGGAGTGGAATGAATTTTGGGATGCATAATAGAACCTTAGTAAGTAATCTGTCGTCCACCGGGGTCACTTAGTTTGAAATTCAATCCTCTGTTAAGTTCATAGATGCCTGTTTTTTTTTTTTTGCCGTGACTCTAGATGGACAGAAAGCCGAGGAAAGGGACCACTGAATTCCTCGTCCTACTTAAATATCCACATGACTCTCTGTGAAATTTGCTGCACTTTAAATCAGCAGCTGCTGTGTTGATGCTTATTCATGGTCACTTCACTCAATCCTGCCGTGCCTTTTCTTCCTGCCCCTCGGAGCCGAGGTGTTGGCCCGGTGTTTGCTCAGCGCTCAGTCTTTGTGTAGCTGCAGTCGGTGTCTGTTGGCTCAGTCTGTGTGCAAGAACCACCGCAGCTCAGGCGGCGAGGGCTGAGAGGATTTTATGACCTTGTGACACTTCTTGACAGACTTGATGATGGAAGATATTCAACCAGGAGGTCAGAATTGTCTCCAGCCCCGGCCTCTGTAGCTCCTCGAGGAGACTCAGAATAGATCCCTGACAGCACTCGAGCCGAGATGTAAGTTTTTAGCAAACCATGCGGAAAACAAGAGGGCATAATTAAAGGAGGTTCTGGCGGCAGGAGTTAAAGTTCATAAATAAGTAATTAAGAGTGGAATGATTGGAAGGTATGCTCATGTCAAGCTGGGATTGTTTTCCCCCTGTAAGTAGAAACAAGTGTTAGCATTCACAACAGAGAAACACAAGGTGAGCTTCACTGCGTGTTGACACGCTCAGTCACATTATTAAAATTACAGCCAAAAAATTTGGCGTATTATGAAAGTTAGACCTCCAAACACCCTTCGGAGCGACAGCAGATTTAATGAGACATAAATGGAGATGTCGTCTTGCTCACTGCCTCCCTGTTCACCAGGAAAGAAAGGAAAAGGAGAGGAGAGCTGTTTGGTTTTTAATGAGCGAGGGAGCCGGGGTTTGTCACTGCGTCTGTGGTGCCGGCCGTGTTTCACAGCGAATAAGTTAAATATCAGTCTTCTCCGGCAAAAGGCGGCTGTCTTTATTACGGCACGCAGGAAAGAGCACTGCCTCTATTTGGGTAATAATTCATGACACCGACGTCTGAAGTCGTGGAAATGCGTGCCGGGTGTCTGTCGCAGCCTTTCATCTGTCGTTCACACATCACACGGCCGCTGTCTTCCACAAACTTTGGTAAAGCTGTGAGTAATGAAAGGCAGTTTTTCAATAATGTCTTAGTTAAGTGGTATTTTTTTGTCACATTCTTACTGAAGTGCCTCAACCTTGATGACTCATGAAAAGCACGGATGCCCTTATCCTGCTCTCTTTTGATCTCAGTCTCTTCAGGGAGAATTTAACCAAGGAGGGTTTTTTTTTCTTCTTCTTCTTCTTCTTCAGTGTGTTCCTCCTTTCTTTTCTTTATGGGGATTACCTCAATTAAAATTACAAGTCTACGGGATGAGCTCCTGCTGGGAGTTTTATCCTTTTTGTAGGCAGCCTCTTTTTTTATAGCCTGAAACAAGTGAACATGTTCCAACAAGTGCTTGAATCTTTGTGAAGGGGTGCCGGGCATGTCAGTCACCAACAGTAGGCACATATCTGATTGATGCTAAGAATGCGTGACAGGCATTTGAACATTTTTACTCCACTTACCAACTCTGTGATAACTAATTAAAAAAAAAACCTGTCTGTTGAATGGTCTTTTTCCTAAAAAACAAAACAAAACAAAAGTGCGTAATCTGTGTTCTTAAGAGATAAACTCTGCTGGTTTTGTTGTTTCCTTCGCAGTGCGACCGGAAGGCTCGAAGGAGGGACCCACCTGTATGGACAAGAACCACGGCTGTGCACACATCTGCAGGGAAACACAGAAGGGTGGCATCTCCTGTGAGTGTCGGCCCGGCTTCCAGCTCACCCGTAACATGAAGGACTGCAAATGTGAGTCATAAGTCATGAAACTCACACACACACACACACACATGGAGGAAGGAGAACCAGAAGGAGGATTTATAGGCTCCTCGTGAAAAGGTGATTGGAAATCTGCCAATGATGGATAATTGTCCTCATTCCACAAATGCCTTTCAACAAATTCAAAGTACGCTACTGACATTTATGTTGCATTACCGAGCAGTGACTAATCTTTCCGAATGCTCCTCGTAAAGAAAAACATGTTTATTGAATAAGGAATGAGCCTTTACTCAACCGGGGCGAGTGTGGAGGTTACTCGAAGGGGACTGTTCTGATGGACAGTGCACACTTCCTGTTGCTGTGCAACGCAGATCATCCTGTCAGGGCCGGGGCCGGGGCTGATGGGGGATTTGTCTGTGTTTGGATAAGGATTGGAGAAGTGTTATTCTATAGTTTTTCTGTGACAGCCCAGGAAAAGGGCGAAAGGCGCTGGGATGGTAGGGGTGCAGACAGGATGGCGGTGGAAGCGGCGGCTCGCCGGTGCTCTTTTTCACTCTGTCATCACAGGTGTGTTAAAAAGTGCCAAGGTTAATGCTTCCTTCGGCCCGCCGGCACATAAATGTATTTGCACTTAAAGAGTTGCAAAAGACGCCCACATGAAAACACGTACATAAGGCAGACAAGTATCTGGTGCATGACTCTTGTGCAGGGTGTTCTGGTTATATTACACGTTAAACAGAGTGTGTTTAGCCCCGGGACATCCTGAGGTTGCAGGTCTTACCCTCTCCCGCCCTTCATTTCCTGTCACTTCTCCACTCGTACCTTTTGAAATCATTAAATGTCTCGTAATGACTTTGAGTGCATGTTCTCCTGTGGAGCCGGTGTTCATTCTGTGCTCTTTGATAGTGACGTGTAACTACGGGAATGGGGGTTGCCAGCACATCTGCGAGGAGACAGACCACGGCCCCAAGTGTTCGTGCCACATGAAGTTTGTCCTGCACACCGATGGAAAGACTTGTGTAGGTGAGTCATCTGACCCCGATACAACTACCGAGGGCAAGAAATAATGGAGTTCCGATGAGAAAAATGTAGAAACGCTAATTAGCCCGGTACCCAATTTCCAAAAGCAAATTTAATTAACGTTTGAAATGAGGTTTATTGTGATGAAATGGATTACAGGCCTTGTTACGCTAGCTGTGAGCCTTTTCTCTTGATCTGTGACATGCAAGGACGAAAGGCTACCGACCACTGTGCTTCCCCCCCTCTGCCGCTGCTCCAGTAACATCTCAGTCTTTGCATCTGCTTCGGCTTCTCTTCCTCCTCCTCTTCCTCGCTGGACACTCTGCAACGGCTCTCCCTATTCCTCTCTGTTTCTGCAGCCGTGCAGTCAGACACACACCCTCTATTAGCTCTTGGGTCAATTCCTCCGCTGCCTCCCCTCGGGGATTAACTCACACACCTGACCTAACCTTCCACTGGCATTTATCAGTGTTTGCCTCAGTTGATGTAAGTTGAGTAAAAATCATTCGGCTACTCAGGCATATTGAGCCGTTCTGAAGGGCAGTTTTCCGTCAGATGGGACCTGCAGGCGCAGAGGAGTCAAAGCACAGGTCTTGATAAACGTGCGCGGAGTGCGTTTAGCCTCGCAGCACTGCACAAACAAGTCGAGGGAAATCAAGGAGCATAAACAATTAAATTAGTCAGGTGTCGTTTTGAAACTGACCCTTACTGAAGCAGACCTTTAGTTCATCTGCCCGTCTTACCGAGGTGTCTTTACCAGTTTCTGTGTATATTAGGAACCCATTTAAACCAACAACCAGAGTATTTTTCCAGTGTTATTATCTCGGGTTTATGATGGATGGGATGATTTGCCTTTCAGAGTTCATAACCATAATAATAGCATTAGAAGCTCCAGCTGCAGAGCCGGCGAACGGCGAGGCGAGTCTCTGGGTTTTGGTGGCTGTTAAGTCTGAGAGCTCGGTTTGGGTAGCGGCTGATTGCCTCAGTGTTTTTGGATCCTCGCTATTACCGCAGAGCTGTCGGGAGCCAGACCTATGTCAAGGTCTGGTCAACCAACCTGTCATTATTGCTGTACCCTGCTAGGCCAAGAGGATGCCACAGAGTTGACCTCAACCAAATTATACGTCTTAGCCAGTCTTATTCCCGAGGTGGAGCGAATGTTCAGTTGGTGTGCCAGTTTAGGAAGCAGTCAGCCAGTTAGAATCTCTGATTTCCCCCACAGCGTCTGAGGCGCTCCATCTCCCTGACACTCTATTAGTTAATAAAACCTCAATAAAACAAATAATGAACCGCAACCCAAATGAACCGCTGATGAGCCAGTGAGTGACATGAACGCCTGCAGCACCGCTGAGAGGACCAAGTCTGTGACAGCGTGGGGTTTCCACCGTCAAATAACCTCATCCTGCTGGCCGATCATTTCGGGTTTTCTTTTTTTTTTTTTTTTTTTTTTTTTTTTAAGCCTCAACGACTGCTTCAAGACCAAAATCATGTTTATTTATTTCAACACGGATCTTGATAGATAGAAATTTGTAACTATGAAGTTAAACTGCTGTAAATGTCAGAAACAAGGTTTAAATGTATTACTGGTGTTTTGGCACATGGTGTTAGAGACTTCTTAGTCGATGTAGTCAGAAATAGTAACTGGTGTACAGGGATACATATATATATATATATACATACATTTTGTCTCTCCGTACTATATCTACAAGAACGTCCCTGTCAGTGGCTTTGCCGTCAGTCTGTTGGCCTCTTTCAGTATTCCGTGTATTCACTGTTCAATCCATCCTGTGGGGTGTTTCATATGCATTCTTCCACATTTTCATTCATTTGGTGACGTCTCTTCATCCATTTTGTAATAATACATCATGCTGCTCTGCTTCGAAATGTTGGTTCTTCATCCTTTCTATCCCACCTTTGTTCACACTGACTATGTATGTGGGGATTTGAATCAGCTGGGCTTGTAGATGGATGGCACACATGGTCTCTCTCTCTCTCTCTCTCTCTCCCTCTCTCTCTCTCTCGTATATACACACTCAGACAGACACACCCTCTTAGACATATTTGTTCGATTGCCTATTTCCTAAGTTCAAATATCAGAAAGGAGCGGCCGTCATGTGGAAGTGTTCACTGTTAGCAAGGCAGATCATAAACACTCACAAATAGTAGTCAGATGCAGAACATGCTCAGGAGTTCAATCATCTGAGGAGTTGGCCACACCGTGCCGCACATGCACGCACACACACGAGTCAGAGATAATTTATAATGCAAACAGAAAAGCTCTGCAAACAACCACAAAAACATACAGCACACATCAACCAATGCGTGCATTACATGCATGTAAACACATGCGATCTGCATGCATACGGCCGTAACATAAACACTATGTGCTCTCACTCTGGGTGCCCTTCACATTATAACATTCAAGCTGGTGGATACAAATGTACTGAGCTCCCTTCAGAGGTCTGGACTTCAGTCAGTTGGACCGGAGTCACAAATATGATGACTTCAGACCTGAAATCATAAAAGTCTTGCAACTCCACTTTGATTAATGACTCGTTAATTCACTTGGACGTGAGTCTTTGGAAAGTTAAAGAAACATAATACCATCAAAATATTCACTATTGGCTTTAACATTTTGAAACGGCATTACATTTGTAAAAAATGCACATGTCTGTCTTGGACTTGAATACGAGGACTTGCTGAGTATAATAACTTCTTCCCACCTCTGGTACCTTTTCCCCCTTTTTAAAGCTGAGAAAAGTTGTTTCTGGGTGTTGCATGTTGGAACTGGAACACGTTGGTCAGACATTGACGCTCGATGTGAACTGTGCATGCGTTGTGATGAAGAGTATCTGCTTCTTCATCTGGACCTGTGGGCAGCAGGATGACTGATTCAGAGAGAAGACGCTTCGGGAAACACACCTGAAATTAAAATAGATAAAGCAGCTCTGACTGCGAGTGTAGAAAGACCTGTAGATGGTCTCATGGTTTAAAGGCATAATCCGTCTCCCCATCTGTATCACGGATGAGTATACTAATACCCTCTGAAGTAGTTTTAAGTAGATATACTGCAACCACTTAACAACATTCATCCTGAAATGATCTCACCATACGACACGATACAGCGCAGACATGCATCTGGTCGTCTTTGTCTTCCTGCTTGCAGCACTAATCACTATCCGCTCTGTCTGTCCAGGCTCGCAGTGCTCACTCACACTAACCAGCGAGGAGGCTCATCTCCCACACAAAGGCAGCAACTAAAGTGCAATTTGTCTGCATTGTGTGAAATATTTATTTGCATGCCTGCATGTACCGAGGTAACACCTTTTGCCTTGAGATGTCACCCTTTTTAATTTGTAGACGAGGACCTGCATCGGTTTGTAATTAAGATTCTGAGAAAATCTAATCACTTTATGTTCAGTTGTAAGCAATGAGAGGCTGTCTTCATTTGCAACAGCATAATGTCATTCTGTCATGTCATTATCACCTCCTGTATGTCTCAGGAGAGATAATCCCAGCTCATAATAACTCTTTGTTCGCTCTGTGAAGCTCAGATGCTCCTGATTTACATAACACAAGAAATACTGCAAGGTTCAAGTGTACGGAGGACTAAAGTGGTGTTTTTACAATGTGTGTGCGTGTGTGGGCGTGGGTGTGCGTGTGCATGCAGGGGAGAGGAGTGTCCAGTCCCAGGCAGCCCCACAGCTGTTCCCCAATGGTAAATATGTGTTCCTCTGACTCCTCTCTCTGGGGGTCTCTGGGTGTGGGGAGTAGAGGAAGCTAACCTAGCAGACACTGATCAGGCCCTTCCACTCCCAACAGGGGCATCATCCTTCTGACCCTTGACCTCTCACTCCCCCCTACCTTCCTCTTCCTTCTGTGAATGCCCTCTCAATAACAACCGCTGCCCGTGTCAAACCACACCTTTTCAAAACACAGCTGCAAACAAGGTTCCTCTAAAAAACCAGCGTGGACGTTATCATAAAGAGGTAGAGGTACTATAACCCCAAACAGTATTTGATCTGTAAGAAGTACTTCACATGTGGAAGGATCCATATGAGTTCGTCTGTGATCTGAGACGAGGGACAGACCAAAGACTTTGGTTTTACTTGTGTTATGATTCGAATGAGATGAGTGAAATTAAGCTTGAACTGTTTCAAGCACTCGGCCTCAGTGTTCCCTAAACGTCTTCACGGCCTATTAGTCCGGGATTCAGGGATGCAACATACAAACAATAAAAAACAGCGGTTGAAGAAGCACAGAAGTCCTGAGTAGTGTTAGAAAAAGTGTCTTTTACTTAATTAATTTTATTGTTATTGTTAAGGTATTAATGTTTTTCCATGAAAGCAACACAAGCAACAGCTTCAAAATAATTCTGAGGGTTTCTTGTCTCTTTTCATTCTCATTGCACAACCTGAACGCCTGTTTGGTAACTATGTAGAATGGATTGAACGGGCAGCACCGGAAACTAGCTGTGAAATTATACTGCGGACGTCACGGCAGAGGCAAAGAGACCATAGAGGAGACTGATGGAAGAAGCCAAGAGGCATTATCTGTGCCTGATTAGTATGACGCTGGTCATTAGCAGCTGCATTTTAACACGGCCGCTGTGAGTTGAGATGGAGAGACAGGCAGCTCGAAGCAGCACTGACCTGCCACGGCCGGTCTGATGGTCAGCTGTTTGTTTGTAGTGCGGTTATCTCCCCGCCGAAAAATCTAAAGAACGAAATGCGCCAGCGTCCTGTAATTACCACCTTTGCCAGCAGGGGGCCTTTTGCCAAGCAAAGCTGCAGAACTGTTGTGTAGTTTCTATCTTAAAATATAATCATATGTTTTGTTTCTACAAAAAACCTTATTTGCAAAGTAATAAGTGAGAATAGGTGTCAGATATCGTATAAGTAAGTACCCCAAATTTGTACTTAAGCACAGTACTTGAGTATATACTGTATATAAACCACGCTACTTTCCATTACTAAACTTTTTTAAACCGTCAAACTGAAACCAGGAAGCTTCATTACACTGGCAGTCAAATGATCAATGAACCACGACTATTAAAAACGTGAAGAAAAAAAAAAGTATTGAACTTTGCATTTTGATGAAAATATGAATAAATGCAATTCAGGCAGGACGAGCTGTACTTCATTAAATATGGCAAAGATGCCATGAAAAATAAAGTGATAGATCTGTGAGGATGGATCAAACCTTGACACATCAAAGAGATTTAAGATTTAATTACACCCCATAAGAGACTGAGGGAGGAGGCTCCATCTCAGAGGAGCAAACTGCTCAAGGTAAGAAGTGAAACAACAGCGTTTTAAGTTAGTCGTTTTTACTACTGTATGCACAGGAACATGTGTTTCCCCCCCTCCTTTGCTAAAATTTAACAGTCTGACCTATTTCAGGATTTTGTGCCCTAGTTTCGATATTTTGCCATAAAAATAGAAACAATAGGAGACCTCTTTTGCTTGCTGCTTTATCACATTAGTTTCTATATTCTTGTGAATGTAGCTGTCTGACAACAGCACTGTGGTTTTCCTCCACAGTTGCACCTCAGGAGAACATTAGCAGATGCTTCTCCATTTATTCTCTTATCATGTGGTTCATGTTATTGAGAGAGCATCCACCTCCGAGCTTTAGGCAGGTTGTTTTTTGTCTGATAACCCCTTTGTGCCTTCTGAGTAACTCATGCTGCATGTTTGCTGTTTGGTCAAGAAAATACTGTATTTTCTCTCAGAAAAAGACCAATATCTCTTGAAAAGCCATTTCTTCCCAGTGAATGACACTCAAGGAAACTTTGCCTCGTGCCTCGTGCCTCTTTGCGGATTCTATCCACTCGCCCGTGTTTTGTTTGCGGTCGTTATGAATTGCCGATGACAAGTTGCATTGAGGTTAGTTGTCAACAGTTCTGATGAACAGCTAGGAATCCTGTGGCTTCTGTATATGCACACTGTCTAGACCTCATTGTATGAAACCTACACTGCAGAGGCTCAGCATTAGACCCAACACTCTTACACATCATATCGGGGAGTATTTACTATAATCTGCCCGCCGTTAACTGCGGGTCCCAACCTGGTGCACTGTAGATGTGGCTGGTCTGCTTCCAAAACACACAAACCCCAACACACACTAGAGCTTGTGTCTCTTCTCTGTCTTCACAAAACCATAATGACAGAAATATTTCTTTGCTCTCTTAACACATGATCATTACAGTTTGGTGAGATGGCTGTCTAAGCATTTTGGAGGCATGTCCTGACACTGCCTTATCGTCTTGTCTGCCAACTGTCTCTGCTCACACTTTGCAATTATGTCAACCCACACCGCTGCACGCTCGAGCCTGGGGTTGGGACGGGGGTATTAACTGGAAGGCCCGCTCCCCTCAACATTATCATGTTGCACACTATTGTGTCGAACGATAACTTTTTCCGGCAAAGGATCAGAGGCAGACCGAGTGTGTTTTGCCGACTATGGGGGAGGAGACGAAATAATGTTACCACAACAAAATGATTTAAAGTAACTGAAACTCAATAATAAGCACTGCTATAAGGTGGGCCGTGTTACACTGGAAGCATTTAGAGGCTAACTTTTCTGTAAATTTTATAATTTTTCTAATAATAATTAAATAATTTCAACAGCATCCTGCAATGTTCATCTTTTAATCAAAGCACATTCCTCTCAAAAAACACATTGTGCGTCCTTGAGGCCTCGTGCAACGACATTTCATCCCTCGTGCAACATTTGCAAAGGAAAAAATGTGTTGAATATACAGTCGCCCGAACGCTCGCACACATGCATGCGAGTCCACGTGCATAAACGATGCTCCCTGCCATTAAGTTAATACATTTTCCAGGGAAAAGATTGCGACATCATATAACGCATACGGAGTAATGACAGAGGAGGGATGATGAATTTTGCTAATGGTTATGTAACCTAAGGCAACCCACCTTTTTTATAGCAGTGTTTTAAGCGTCAAGTCAGTCTTTTAATCAGGTGTTTACCTTATTTTTTCAACCCCCTGTGTATTAATGTACCTGACATTTGTGCCAGGATATTGATGCATCGTGTTCAGCCTTCAGCACCGGACTGTTTTGATCTGTCGTCTATGAAACCGTCATAAAACGTAAAATTACATCACTGTAAGCACCTGTTTTGCTTGGATACACGACTCCAGGTCTGTAGTTGACTCTTTTACTGGAGAGAGAGAGAGCTTAAGAAAGTTTCATTATGGCTGCCACAGGCGTTGGAGTTTTAGATTTAAGTGAAGAGGATTAGGTGTTTCCCCAAAGGGATCCTCATTCGCTATAAAAGAAAAAAAAAAAGCACAGCTGCATTCCCTCTTCAGTGCCACGTGTTCGCTGCCATCTCCTTGCCAGTGTGAAGTCTTGGACTAACACAGCTGTACAGGCCCGAGCTGCCTTCCAGCATCCTATAGCTCATCAGAGTTAATCCATGGAGCTGCGTCGATGACCAGCTGCCCCACAGCAAAGTTAGACTGACTTTTTATTTGTTTCATTTTGTTTTGTCCTCAACCCCTTTTTTTGTTTTTGTGGCTTTCTATAAAGCTGCCAAAAGCTATTAGGGTGGACACCGGCCTCTTTAATGCGCGAACAAGTTCCCTCTCTACTGTCTCGTAAATGAAAGTCTCAGTGAAATTTGTCACTGTCTACCTCCCTCTTTTTAAATCAGTCCAGCCAGCGCAGCGGCCAGGTAGCTGGAATTGCTTTTTTATCCCCAAAATGCCTGTAAGGTTTTGTCAAAACCAGGAAAAAGGGGGCAATTTTGTCCAGAATCTGTCTGGAAGTCGAACCCATGCCTCCACGACGGAGGAGAGGCGGACGTCCTGCGGTACAAAGGACCTCTGGAGGTCGTGATTCACCTTGACCAAAAGAGAAGCAAACATGGAGAGAACCTGTGAAACGCTACGTTTGGCTGTGTAATATCGTCTCTTTTTCATTACTCACAAGCATCTCTTCAACTCCCTCACTGTTAATCTCATTCAGCTGCTGCCTTTATGACTGTCCTTGTTTCCTCTCCATTCCTGTCTACAACTGAAGACCTGCTGCTGCGCTTCTCGTTTTTTTGCTTCCTAAGACAGCGCCTGAATGTAACATCGGGCCTTGTTAATTTTTTTTTTTCTACTTTAATATTAGTGTGCATGTATGCTGAAGCCATAAGTGGGTCATCGACTGTGTGTCTGTTATGGGAGTTGTCTGACTGTGACTGCCTGTTTCCCTGCAGAGACCTGCGCAGTGAACAATGGCGGCTGCGACAGCACATGTCATGATTCAGTGACAGGGGTTCGCTGCAGCTGTCCTGTTGGATTCACTCTACAGCCGGACCGCAAGACCTGCAAAGGTAAAGCCTCACCCCACATTTCCAAACTGGTCCCACTCCTTTAGGTCGCATCGCCACTGGAGGTCACAGGAATGATCCATTTATTCACTTTATCTGTGTTAGCACCTTTTCTGACCTGCAGGTTGGATTTCCCCTTTGTGGACTAGACACTTCTTTGTCTGGCAACAACAAGAGCTCCGACAGCTTCGGTTTCCTTGTTGGCGCCTCCCTATCTTCAGCTTTTCAGTGGCACATTTTGAGCAATATTTTGCCATCAGATTTTCCACTTCATTACCATCCTCCTTTTCCCGGGTTCTGGCAGAACATCCTGTTCGCTGTAGCAGGTTTTTATATCAACTCTCATGAAAGGATATCCAACAATTTTTTACTGTAAAGTGAGAATTGTGTTTTGAGACTGAAGATAAAAAGTATGCAGTGAACGAGGACAATCTTTTATCCAAGAGAACAACCTGTTTTATACGGCTCGCAGTGTTAACACTTCCATCTCTGATAAAAATACTGGCCGGTGTTAGTTTGGTTTGAGGAGGAAGAAGAGGAAACTAAACGCAGGAAGCACTAACACAAGACGAAAAGCTCTCTGCAGGCCAGGTGACTCTTCAGAGGGCAGACAGACAAGGAGCATTTTATTCTTTTAGTCCTATTCAGATGCATTTATTCTAACGAAAGACGAAGAGTCCCTCAAGAGTCCGACGCCTCATTTGTGATGCCAGAATCACCGAGGCAGAGGACCATCAAAAGCGGTTGAAGAACACATGATAAATCGATTGGACACTGGCTTCAGAAATAAAGACCAAAGTAAACGGGAGATGGCTAACGATGATTTACAGGCCTCACTGCCATGAGGTTTGTGCGAGAGCTGCATCGCATTAGAGCCTCACGCAAGCACATTTCAGTCAGTCTGACGACTAGTAAAGAGTTTATGCGAGACTGTCATGCCAGTGCAGCTAAACACACAATCATCCTGTTTCAGACGAGTTAGTCATCGACCTTCTGTTTTCCTTTATTTTTCCACTTTTCATCATCTTTTGTTGAGCTGCTACAATCAATGTTTTCATGTAATAACGGATCCGAGAGTTTTCATTGGACCGAGTCCCCTCGGCTCTTCGGAGCCCATCGGCTCCCCTCTTGTTTTTCGTTCTCTTTGCCGTTTCTCATCAACCCTGTTTTCTAGCGGCAGCACACATCTGTTTCCAACAAAAACCACTCTTGATAACACCCCGGCATGCTTCCGTGCCCGGCACAAACAACAGACAGACAAGGTTGGCGAGTAGCAGATGAACAGATTCAACACTTTAGCCTCTTAAGAGAGAGTTCACGAGTCCCGATGAATGCAGCTTCATAACTGCTTGTATCTAAGCAACAGTTTATATGTTATGTCAAGATAATACGTCAGTGTTGTGTTGTTCCCCCCAATTTCTTTCATCTCTTCTTCATTCGTGATGTGTGAAATTGACGTGTCGGCTCTTCTTGATGATTTCCTGCAGACATCGACGAGTGCCGTCTGAACAACGGAGGCTGCGATCACGTGTGTCGGAACACGGTGGGCAGCTTCGAGTGCAGCTGCAAGAAGGGCTACAAGCTGCTGACCAACGAGCGGACTTGTCAAGGTAGGTTCGACTTCCTCTGAAACACGATTTCCTTTTACAATAAAGTAAAGAGGAAAAAAACCCCCCTGAAATCTATAGATTGTAATGCGTTTGTTAATAGCGCAGCTGCAGGACAAGATAAATAAACTTTGCCAGGTGTGGGGAATTAGCGTTCCAACTTTAAAACCTCTGGTTCTTGGATAAATCAAGCCACCACAAGAACATCTGGTGAAGGAAGACAGACTAGAACAACTGAGCCTCGATGTGAGTGGAAAAACACAGGAAATGCTATTTTTTTTTTTTTTTTTTTTTACATTTTATTTTCTTTATTCATGTGGTCAATCAATATCCTGCCGGGCACACATCAATGCCGTGCGTTTGATTTAGTCTTGCTGCACTGAATCCCACAAATCTGTACACAAACATCATATGTGGTCAATGCAAACTGTGTGTTTCTTTACTTTGCTGCCACTTCATTGTCGTTTTAAATCCATTTTTTGGTGCGATGCCTTTTTCTCTCTTTATTTGCAGCCAACACAACAGACAACTGAGGATAAACGGACGGTGAATGTAGGAATGTAACTCTCAACTTGTTTTCTGGGGCATCGTGCTTCAACCGCAGGGCCATGTGCTGTTTGGGTGCACCAGGCAACTTTGGAACAATGTTTTCCTTGTTTGGGGCTGTGTGTTTTGTCTGAAGAGCAGTGTTGTGATAATGCTCTCCTGCTATTTAAGAGGTGCTGCCAGGCTCGCACACACTGTGCTACTGAGTCACCTGTCTGCCCCTTATCCTCTCTTCTCATGCCTTTGGTTTTGTTCCGCCCGTGGAATGGTATGCCTCTCAGTGAAGGTTAAACTTGATCTCAATGATTCCTCCGCTGATTGGCCCGGTTGTCACTGCTGTGCCCTGCTATAATTAAAAAGGCGCTCGAGGGATTTAAGGCGACAGAATAGTCAATTCGAACTGCTTGTTGGAGGGTTGAGGCTTTGTTCGATGATTTCTTTAGCTTTCCAAATCCGACAGTCACTCCTGCTTCACGCAGCAATTACCCCGTTGTGTGGGGGTGAGCGAGCAGCCGGAGCTTTAACTCCTCTCTTGCTCTTTTTTTTCCGTTCTTCACGCAAGTATTTCGTCACTTTTGTCCACGGCTTGTCAACCCGTCTTCAAGTGTGGCCCGTTGGATTGTCAATAAACAATTTTGCCCTCCAACAAACTGTGTGTGCGACGTGGCCCCGTCGCTAGGCCGGGCTAATGCTGCTATGTGGAAACGTCACGTAGGGTTCCATGAAGGGGGACACATTTGGAAGGGGGACACATTTGGAAAAAAAAGACTGGCTCTCCTTTCACATGGTGCAGCTGCATGGACCCGTCCTGCCTGGTAAATCACCACATCTCTCAAACTTTTAACATAGGATGTCTGTTTATAAAATCCAAGATGACATCAGTATGAGGGTTTTGTCATTGTAAAGAAAAAAGCCCCTCCAGAGCCACAGAAGACACAATACATCCTTTTTTTTTATAGGATCTACGGAGGAGCCCTTTAAATTTAAGTCGTAACCGCGTGGCGGAGACATTATTTGAATTTAAAGAGTTTATAATTGAGTGTAGAAGAAGTTTAAGTGCGACCTGCATTAAATTTACAACCATTTTTAATAGTATTGGTGATAGAAGCAGCAGTTTGCTCTCGCTGTGAGGTGTTGATGTGTAAACTGAATTCTAGGTTTATCTCAGTTGAAACAGTCATGGTGTTTTCCCGCCGTCAGTTGACCGTGGCCCATAAATCAGGATGGGGCACGTCTCCTGGATCCCCTGCCAGCATTCCTCCACCCTCAACACCCTCCAGAATCTTCCTCTCATCTCCGTCCTCCCTCTTAATGCACATGGGGGCATGTTCATCAGATCCCATGTTTCTCCAGAGGGAACATCTACGATAAGACTCTTATCGTGCTTGTGGAAACAATATTGACCTTTTTGTTAGTTTCAGTTCTCTTTTACTGAAACCGAATATCGCCTCACCTGGATTTTATGTTAAGTAAAGGTTGAAGCTGAGGTGACATCAGGTCCTGACATCCAGCTCAGGTTAATGCAACAATTGGGCGGATTGACACAGAAAAAAGACAACAAGTAGTTGATGGAAAACTGGGTTTGTGATTCCCATCTTATACCTCACTCATCTGGCGATGCAGTGGATAGGATTGTTCTCAGTCCTGGTACCCTGCATCCACTTACGATGCTGCCCTGCCCTCCTTCTGCATACTTCACTTCAGCGGACCAGTAAATAA
Organism: Macroramphosus scolopax; assembly: GCA_901007825.1. Lineage (NCBI taxonomy): Eukaryota > Metazoa > Chordata > Actinopteri > Syngnathiformes > Centriscidae > Macroramphosus > Macroramphosus scolopax. The sequence continues at coordinate 7,198 of CAAKHC010004315.1, read as the reverse complement.
GGGTTGCAAGAGTCCCTGACGTCTCCACAGATACATTCTGTAAGCACGGCACAACACAAAATTATATAATGATCAGTTGCAGATCGGCTGCTGGCGTCACTTATTGCAACATTTTCTGAGGTTGGACACCACGCCTGATTCCCAGCGGGGCTCAGACTGTTTACTTAAAAGTGTGCTGAGCAAAGTTTATGCTTAGTATGCCTAAAACAATCACTTATGCAATGCCTCAAACAGTAAGTGCTTTGCCATGCTGCCTCCATCTACTATTGATTTTATGAATTACCTGCGGCCACCAGACGGGACAAATATAATTGGAGCTTTTGTAAACACTTCTTTTTGTTTATTCGTGCTCCATTTGGACCTCCTCCTATTGGACCAGTGTACTATATTCTAAAAAATCATGTTTAACCGAAATAGTTATAACATAAAATGATATTTTTTTTATTATATAGAAATGGTCTTTTTATGTATATAATGTGTTTTTTTCCGTATTTCTAATCTCCTATAGATCCATGCACGGTTTTGTGCAGTCAGTCTGTCTTCTAGGTGTCTTTAAGGCAAACCCATTATTTTAACTGAACTCCTGTAATTGCTGTGATTTACCTGCGTCATCTGTTTGATGCCGGCTGGCGCTGCCTCATAACCCAGAGGAGGTTCAGATGTAGCAGATGAAAGCATGATATTCCTGGGAAAATCCTAGGAACCCTTCTTAAAATGAGCCAATTAGACATCCAGCAAAGATGTAGCACATTCCTATATTCTCCCATCATGCGGTGCCTTGGGCTTGACACTGACTGTTGCTAACAGTAAAGGAAACCTTGATGATGATAAAACCAAATGTCATCCGTCTCTTGTAGCTTCATGAATCAATCCATATATCTTTGAGCCCCGTGACATTTACCAGACATGCAGGATGTATTTGAAAGAGGTCAGAAAAGCTCAGAAAGATAAGACGGATAAAGGCTGGAAGGAGCTTTGCAATGTGGACTCGAAGGTGGGACAAAGGTTTGCAGGGTCAGAAGCACCAGCGACACTGGACACAGGCTCTCATTAAGTGACAAATATTCACTGCGGTTCGTAAACAGATAATCCTCATATAACTTAAAGAGGTCACCTTTTGCGGTACTGACAATCCTGGGTAATTTGTGGAGAAATTTACTGTAGAAAAAAGGTTTTCT
>CAAKHC010004311.1:17931-31512 GCA_901007825.1 Macroramphosus scolopax | reverse complement strand
CAATGCAAAGGTCCCCCCCCCCCCCCACCCCCCGCCCTGCCCTGCCCCTGACGCTCAAATCCTTCACACCTGAGCGATCGCACTGAAACGGACTGAACAAACTGGAGGAGGGGGGGGCAGGAGTGTTATCAGGTCTCCGAACTGAAATTGGTTCCGTTCAGGTTTACATGATCAGGTAATTAAAAGGTGTAAGTCGGTGTTGTGATTGGCAGCTCATCTTCGCCGACTTCCCCGGAAAATGTTCCTCATACGTACGAGAGCGTGTCGATGTGTGCACGTGATCCTTCCTTTAGTCCTGAAAGACATTCCAATAACAGAAGGTTTCGTCGTTGTATAAGAGCAAACGAAGAGGAATCAGAGCGGTAAAGAGGAAGAGGCATCGCCTATAAAATACTCTCCGTTTGGGTCCCCTGGGTTAATGATGCTGATTAGCACGACGACCTTCTGCATTAGAAGTCGCACTCTATACCGTCCCGTCCTCGCAGAACCACACATAAACACACACAAACTCGGCGAGGTAATGAGAATTAATCGAGAAGCATCGGCTTCGGCGAGGAAATGTCTCCTAACGATGGCCAAACTAATTGCGTGCCAATGGGCTCTGCACGCTCAGCAGTTTGAAATACAAGACTCCCCGTCCGCCGCCGTAATTGGCTGCTTTTGCGTTGTAATCACAACAACCCCCGACGACCGAAAAGCCCGTGCCTGTCGGAGATAACACTCACTGCTTATTGAATAATTATATACAACATGTCCAATTATTTCCGGGGGAATGTAGGAAGCGTTCACCTCACGTGTCGATGTCGGCGTGCGTAATTTCATCATCGTGTGAGGCCGCCGGAGATTCTTCAAATATGTGTATAGCTCGGGATGATTGGCGAGGACAATACGGGGCGTTGTTTCATGATCAAAGGGACAAAAATGCAGAATGTATATTTGTTGAATGCCAATTATTCAATTGAGCATCTCGTCCTTGAAGACAATTAGCAGCTTTACTCTTGTGCAAAAATGCCAGTTGCTACTAAATACTACACCAAAGTGGTGCAGGATCCTCTGTGCAGGATGAGACGGCTGCTTTGAAACTGCAACAAGGCTGCAAAGAGAACAAGTACAGTGAGCATGTATCACTGAGGCAAACATGGTGTTAAGGATCCGCCGACTCCGCCACGCCTTCCGCGGCGTGCGTGAGACCTTTTCAAAGCAACACGCCGTCTTGTGAGACGGAATATGCAAATAAACGCTGGTGCCTTCGGTTTTCTCAGTCCTCAGTCATTTCCCTCGGATGGAGATGCACATGGATTGTGGGTAATTATGCAGGGCCCTTGAACTGTGGGTAATTACGGCCAGGAATGTTCACGGCTGAGAGCAGAGTGAGAAAACCGCGTGTTGGCAAGGCAACCGCGAAAGTGTTAATTATTTTCTTCCTTAAAGGCAAAGGGAGGAATCCCCCCCTTCAAAGGGGAGAAACACCTGTGAGTCCATGTCCCTCCCCCCCTCTTTTTTCATTGCTCTTCCTCCCTCCTATCCCGGGTCCCTATATTTGTAACAATCGTTTCCTTCTCCCATCTCCTCCTCTCATCACCTCTGAACCCTCTTCTCTCGCTCTGTCTCATCCTTCGGTTTCTCTCTTCCTTTCCCCCCTAGAAGAGTCTAATGAGGTAAACAGTGTTTGCTGACTCTGGTCTCAGTTTGTTCTTCAGTCGACTCACAAAGCAAAGAAAGAAAACAGGAAGTAGATTCAGTATCTAATTCCCTTTTTGCATATTTACACACGCAGTGATCAGACTGTGAATCCAGACTGATTCTGACACAATGACGTCGTCACTGACACGTTGCCAGCGTCAGACAAAGGACGTGCGTCTTCACCCCTTATATGACATAATAAAGCATGTCATTGTATTTCCCTGCCACCTCTAACTGGTTAACTCTGCTTGCTTCTCATTCCACTGCAGCACTTTAAATTTAGACCTTGCTTTCTTCCAGCATGCAGGAAAGATTAAGAATGATAGTATCTTCTACCTCTCATGACTCATAGTAGAAAGTAAAGGTCTCTGTAAATACTCTGTTAAGACGTAGCAGCACCTGAATTGTGTCCTAAATTGAGAATTTGTATGCAAATGCAAATGTTTGACGGTACAAAGTTCAAATTCTAAATTATATAAAGTGTTATACAGATAGTTTGGCCATCACCACGCTAAATTGAATTGTTTCCCCGTGTTCTTTGAGGCGTCAATGAATAAAAATACCAGACAGGAACTGTTAGTTATTTCCACGCATGGACACACAGCTAATAATATAAATAGACTTTTTTTTTCTTTCGCTTTTCGCCCTAAAAAAAGAGCATGAAAGAGCTTCTTCATAACATCCCGATTGTTTTCACTCCACTTGCCATCTCTAATTTGAGTGATGGGCAGAGCACGCTGGGCCGGCGTGTCCTCCCCCATTCTTCCTGCTTTTTAATTGGTTCGTCAACAGGACCCCTGCCTCTGTTTGTCCAGGACCTGGGAACACACACACACACACACACACACACACGAATCACACAAACACACCAAATCCAGTAGGGGTGTGTGACCACGCCGACGGGGGCCAACTATTTCCAGGGGCCTCTGTCCCCTCTTAGCTGATTAGGAAACTTTGAGTAAGGTTATCAGAAACTTTCCCCGGACAGAGAACACCTTGACTTTCACGGGCTGTGTTTGTCTTCCATCAACACTGTGTTGCGTGTGTCAATAGCCGCGTCCAGTTTTCCGTCTCCGACGTGTTCCACCCAAAAACAGCGACATTCACGAGCTACAATACAGACGGTGAGTCACATCTTGGAGAATCACAACGAAGGCAACTGTTTCTTTTTTTTCATCCATGAACTCCGGTTGTTGTTTTTACTATTTCTAAGTGACTAAGTTTATTAAATATCATCAAAATAAGACGAGTCAGATCCCTGGATTAAGCGGCTTTACTTGATCTGCTCACAGTGACGATGCTGCTGTTGAATCATCACAATATAACGAGCTGTTACGTCACTGCTTGTATCAATGTGTTTTTACACGGCTTCATAAACTGTGTTTACAAATGCTTTCCAGGCCAAATAACATGCGAGAACATGCGTTCAGGGCGCGGTATCATCAAATCATCAAAATGATTTAAGAGCTGTTATTTCATCATGTTGCTTTAAGGTGTCATAACAATGTTGATGCTTCTGTTTGTTCCAGTGTTCCAACAGTACATGCTAACATCCGCGCGGCCGCACGTTTAAAGTACGACAAAGGTCCGTCTAAATCAATGGAAACTGTTTGTTCTGCACTTATTTGATAAACATTGGTTTATTCTGACGTTCTTTTATGTCTTATCGTCGCGGTTGAACCGATAATCATTGACACAATAATCATCGGTCGGTATCGCTGCATTAAGATAAGCTGTGACTTTCCGCTGTTTGACAAATCAAAAAGGTTCCAAGGTGACCGCTCCCTCTGATCTGTTGTGTGCTGGGAACTTGGACACATGTGACCTGGAGACACAACTGGACGCCCTGCGACTGCAGCCGAGGACTCGATCTCCAACTCGACTCATTCACAGTACAAAATGTCTCGTTTGTCTGAAGGTATTTTTGCTCTTTATTTTGCAAGCAGTTATCAGCTCAGCTTCTCGTTCGCCATATTTGAAGAAGCCGACGTGCTTCAATCTGCGGAGAAACACTGGGGGGAAAAGATGCAATTTTAAAGGTCGACCACGCTGATAGCTCGTGAAGTATTGGCACACATAAAGTTAATATTACAAAGCTCACACGTGTCCAATAACCTGGTACATTGCAATATAAACGGTACGTATCTGGACACAGATTAGTACGCCGCTGTGTGCAGGGTTGGAGGATCTGGAGCTGTGCTGGCAGCTGATTGATGAAAATACCAATAACAAGGTTTCAGGAGAAAGTAATAGAAATCTTTGCTGACCTGCACCGGTTTGACATAAGCTGAGGCTGTGTTCTGCCGGCCAATTGAAACATCAACCGCAGCGTTGGAAAGCAGTTGCTGACAAATGAGACCTTGCCAATGCCTCGACTGGTCTTACCCTGCAAAGATTGGCCATTGAAACACATTCATTTCTTAACTCTAATGTGTAGACAACCTTTAAATGAATCATTCTCTTTATTAATTATACTTTAGTTGATGTTGTGGTTTTATTCGGCATTATTTTGGTCGGTCGTTGCAACACTTTGACGAGATTCATGGTCCCCAGAGGATTAGTGTTAGCGAATCCTGCTGACGTCGGCAGTTTCTTGACTGATTGATGGGTGGTAGAAATTTTCAATTAAAGATGAAACACCCGTAAAAGTATAAGCCATCATCCTGTCTAATGCATGTTAGCATGGCTACACACGTTTATACTTGTTTTAATGCTGAAGGGAGGACCGGCCTTCCCCTGCCGTCTCGTGACTAACGTGGCCGTTCCACGTTGGGTTGAAAGCGATACGACTGCGGTCGCGATTGACGAGAGATCTGACAAACCTCTGGGTGTTTTCCAAGGCTTTGCCCGCAGGTACTTTTTCATGGGCGCCGTGCACAGTGAGGCGTGGTTCTTATTTTGGCAAACACAATGGAAATCTGCGCCGAATATCTTAACTGAAAACACCAATTTATGCCTTCCACCGTGAAAGGGGGGGGGGGGAACATTTTACCGCTGCAGCACTGTGACCAGAGCGCCGGGTGATTGTGCGATTTTGCCTCAGGTACAAACACAGACGGGCATCAAAGGGATCGGCGCCGCGTGATCTTAGTGTGACAATATGCCTGTTTGAGAGCGCGTGCACGTCCGCACGCACGTACTGTATGTCCTTGCACCTGTGTGTTAGTGTCTTTTATGAGCTCATGAGCAGGGGTGTTCTCCAAATCCAAACCAGCCCCCCTTTTCCCCCTCCCGTGTTCGCTTCATGATCAAAGCCTCGGCTGTGCCACCGCTCCTTTTGATGCCGAGGCGAAATAGGCTCTGTCGAGGTTTTGATTTCTTCATCCGTTCAGCTCCATAAAGGCCAGGCTAGTCCTTCCTCCTGAGTCCAGTGGGCAGGGGCCTTGGAAGTCCCCTGCCTGCAGGCCTGTCTGGGGATATTAGACGCTGCAGCTAGAAATACCAGTTAAATACAAAACTCTGGGAACAACCCCATCGACCGTTTCTGTGTTTATTTGGCACATTCAGAGCACCGTCAGAAGGAGCTGGTAGTGAACTGAAACCGCATTAAATGCAGAAAACAATGCTTGCATATAGGAAGGTCAAAGTTTCCATGGCATCGCAGGTAACTGACTTCCTCTACGGGCTTTCGGCCGCTGCCATGACGTCCATACTGATAATTCCAAGCTATTTCCCGGTGCTGTAAAGCTTCACTCACGTTTCCTTCCTGGCCACATCACGTCACGGGCGTCCAGGAATGACAGACCTGAGCTTCTGTTGCTACAACACAGATTCTGCTGCATTAAGCTCGACTAATGTTTAAGTTTATATACTGTGTGTTGCACTTCTTGTTGTCACACCAATGGCCAAGTGTCTTGTTACACTTTTCTTGCTTTGACATTATGGAAGTCTTGATTTTTTGGCACTTAAAAAATTGTTTTTAATCAGCGTCGAAGGACAAAACAAACGTCCCACCCTTCACAAGCACCAAACCTCAATGTGTCATTCCAGAGAACTAAAAGCAGGAACGGGATTTCCAACCACTGTTGAATTAGTTCCCCTTCCTGGTAAAAGAGGCGCATTTGCATGGGGAATTAATTGTATTTGGTTGAATGGAAACTGGAAAGTCCAGTTAGATAAAACCCCTTAAGCATAATTAACTGTTGAAATACTATTCACATGTTTCATTCTGTTCCGCTGCACCTTCATTTCTCGCAGCGATTCAATTAATGTTCAATGACAATTAAGGTCCTGAATGCATCAGACAAATGGAGCGGAGCATCCCGGTGATATAAAGACCCGTTTCTATTTGTCGGCTAATGAATAATGTTTATTTTAGCTGTTTGTGATGCCAGGTGATTATGACAGGCCGACGACGGACGTGAACAAAATGCTTTTCTTTTGATGGAGAAATGAGCCGAAGTGCTAACACGCAGGGTGGATCTCCGTCCCGTGACGTTATCTTTTCATGGATTTGTTTATTTCACGCACACACAGACACACGCACATGCTTGTACAGCAGCGATGACAGAAAGAAAACGTGAGTGTATGGATGATAACTGCTCTGCTAATAGAAAGATATACTGTGTTTCTTGCAGTGTCGGTCCGATGATGACGTGCAGCTTTCAAAACGCACCATTTAATATCAAAACATGCAAAAAAGTACCTTGCTGCCCATCTAAGAAGGGGACTTTTGCGATGACAAGTTAAGAGAGGAGAAGGAAAGTGAATGGCTAATGCTACGTGCAACTAAAGCCAATTTAATGTGACTTTACAAGACTGTTGGAAACACCAAACTCAAAGCTGGTGAGCAGAAATTCCTTCAAATGTCTTCAGTTTCAGTTTCCTTTTCCACATGAGCTCATCAGTTTTCTTATCATCTTTTCAGATATGATATGTTATACAATGTTAAAATCCCCTTTGTAATCTTGTTGTAATGAATCGTACGTCAGCTGTTCATCAGCAGGAGTGAGAGGATGCGAAGACAACCAGCACCTTTGAGCTCCTCAGACAAAGTGTCCTCTCTTTTCTGGGGCTGTAGCGTTTGTCTGCGACATGAACGACCGTGTCGCAACTGTTTCTCCCAGTGAAGAAAGTGGAGTAAAGTGGAAAGTGGAGCACAAGTCTGACGCCGCTGCTCTCCCGTGTCCCTCCGCTTAAACCATCGTGTGAACGTATGACGGAACGCGGCGACACCTCCGAGCCCCTCTCCTTCATATTCACACGTTATACATACACATGATCTATATCGGTACGGTCTCTTCACAGCGCTGTCATAGGGAGGTTGTAAAGTTCACACTGGTGGAACGCCTCGACGTGTTTTATCATGTCTTCATGCTTTTATTTAACGGTGTGAGACCGTATGTGTGACTCGTGGCATGCATGTGCACCATAAGCACATGGCCTTTCTTCTCCTGCACACACTGTCTGCATGTGATGCTCAGGCTGTGGATGCTGTGTTAGCTTGTAGCTGTAGCGGCTCAAGTTGCAAATTATGTAAGCAATGGGAATCATCCCTCGGAGATTGTTCAGGTTAGCTGCATCCGGTGTTATCGGGGATCATCTCCTCTGCAGCAGGTCTTCTTGAGATAACTTTCCCATGTTTGAGTGCATGTGAGGTCGTCTTCTTCATCAAGGTTCTCCTTCAGATTACATCTGGCTGTATAAAAAAAAAAAAAAACTGGTTTCACGATCTCACATGAAGCGTTCTTAATGTTTCCCCGGAACTTGTCAAAATGTTGTTTGCTTACAGATTTCTTAAGAAAATAGTTCCCTCTGTTATGGCTTTGGCAAGCCATTCACATGTTCAATAAGGCCGCAGGACAACTGATTGGCACTTGTTTGTTTTGACTTCCACAGAAGACCGATGGCAGGAGCATACAGGTCCCAAATCAAACGCCACCTAACAAGCCCCTTGTCCTCCTCTAACCTCTTGTGAAGGTTTAAAGTTCTCGGTTCTTTACCAACACGGTGGTGGACGTCCTTTCCCGGACATTAGACTCTCTTAGATAATATACTACTTACACTTCCTGCAGACGAGGACCACTGTTAGCATTTGATTGGCGTTGCGTGTCAAATGTCCGTATAACATTTTACCTGAGTTATTTACTCTCTGCAGACAGCTGCAGGCCAAAGAGGGAACCGAACAGTGAGGCGGTGGTGATCACGTTTAGTCCGATGCCGTCATGTCAGGAGCCTCTGATAGCTCTCCGAGGGTTTGTCATGACGAGCGAGAACGTTGCATTAAAACTTACAAATGCATTTAAGTAGAATGTTGATGATTCCTTAAGAGGCAGCAGCAGCTGCGACCTCCGCTTTATGGCTTAATGTCTATATTTAAAGACATTATGGACGGCCGTAATAGTCTATATTAACCTATAGCCTTCTCTCATGGAGTATCATTAGGCCGTGCACGAGAGCTGCGAACAACTTTGGCGCGACACCAAGCATCTAAAACAATGTAATGTGGAAGGCAATGTGCTGCGATGGCATGCCCCCGCCGCCTCCTACGACCTCGGGGGAATGGTACTCATGCACTCAAGCACAAAATGTACTAGAACGGAAAGGCGAAGAGGGGTGAGAAATGCAGATAAAGCAGAGGGAAGTAGGGGGGAAAGAAAAAAAAAAAAAGACAGAGCGGTGAGAGGTGATGAAAGTGAACATGGCCAGAGAGATAAGAAACAGATACACTCTGCACTCGGTGTCTTCCTCAAGGACAATCCGGCACGTTTGTCCCTGAGTGGACACACACTGAATACCAGGCAGCAGGACGTACACCGTGACTCCGTGTGTCCCCGTGTGTTTCTTCTCCCTGCCCTCCCATAAATCAACCGCTTTTGACAAGCGTCCAAGACGAGGCTCTGTTGAATGTCAATACGACACGATCCGCCGTTGTGATGTGGCAACAAACAGAGGCCGGGAGTACGCATAGGTTAAAGTAAGTGGGGCCGGCGTCATGTGTGACCCTGCTGCCATAATAGTAAGTGTTGACATTACTTCACATGCACGTGCGGATGGGAAAATTCCTGCATCAGATTTGCGTCATTCTTTAATGTTTTTACCTCATAAGAAACCTGCTTAGTTAATCTGCAATGCAGGATTCATTATGTATCAATGACTTTCTAACGTGGTGCTCAGACAGTTGAAAGGTCAAGCGGGTCAAAGCAGGAAGGTCGCCGGTACGAACGGTGGAGCAGTGAAAGAGCGCTCTCCAATCCACCAGCGAGCTCCGCTTGTTGTGGATGACCTCTGGTGTAACTGCACTAGATGAGTCAATCACGGGGCTAATTAAGCTTCATCGCTCGTACGTATTTAATCAACTTCACATTAACCAATCTCACTGGGGCGACTTGTTCTTATCAGAATGTAAAGCAGAGAAAAAAAAAACAAGTGAAGCCTTGGCGGAGGTTTAATAAGGAAGATGTTCCCCGTCCCTTCCTGTCAAAAATCCCTTTTTATTCCCGATTCTGATGTTATTTAATCTCACTGAATCATCTCTCCGCCTGCGTTCCGAGGCGATCCGGCTCCGGTTGCTTGTCCTTTAAATATCATGTCGTCTGCACTCTTCTCCCCTTCAGATACAGGATTGCGCAACTCACCTCCTCCCCTTTACAAACTATATGCGAACCCACCTCCAACCCAGCACCACGTCTCACTCTACCTCTTCTTTAATGAAGCATATTTTTAGTCCTACTACATGTGCTGCTTCATTCCCTGCAGGTATCACATCTATTCTTACGGAGTTCACTCGACCCCTCCGCCATGAAATATCCTCAGAGGCTCCAGTTGGCATTAAACCTAATTATATTGAATGAAAATTGATCTCCTCCTTGATTGATAGCTTTCCCGGATCTTTCAATCACATTACATGACCTTCATTAGCAAATGAAGGCTGATCGGTTGACGTAGATGTTAAAAGCTTTCGGTTTACTTGTGGACTATTTTGTGCAAATGTAAAAGTTCTACGTCCAGTCGGTGTTGACAGACCGGCCGTGGTTGTACGTGGCTGCTACCGGAGTGTGCAGGGCGTGCTCGGTGTGTCCTCCCAGGATCACTGCACATGAAGTAAAGAGACTAGGGACACAAGGTGGAGAGAAGTTGGTCCAAGGAGTGTCTCGATTCCCGGGGATATCCCTGCCGAGTGTCGGTTTACGCCGGGCAAACACGCAGTAGGAAAAGCCGTGACTCACCTATTGTCACTATGGTTTCTTTACAAACAATGACGCACCAGCCGAACAGAGCCAATGCAAATCACTGATGATTCATGAGCAGAGATGGAATCAAGTGCGGCGTCCAAATGCCGATTGGATATTAGATTCGGAAAGTTTGAGCTGACAGAAGGAAAAACTCTGCAAGCTGCAATCACTGAGTTTTGATAGAATTAAAAATATCAGGACCCCCCCCTAAAAAAGGACCCCCCCTGACACCAGTAGCTCTTATAGCTCCGGCTCGACTGCATCAACCTCCATTATTCATGCCCCAATGAGCCGCTTCAATCCGGCGTGGGCCGCTCACCTTACATGTTACGCGTTCATTCACAGCGGCCGACCTGCTTCACTCGCTTAAACACACTAACTTCAAATCTTTTTTAGACGCGGTGTGACAGTTTTATCGAATACACGAACGTGCGAATGTGACAGGTTTTCTTTTTTTTTTCTCACTGAGATTTATGTGTATTTTGACAAGTGGCTCTGTATTTAGATTTATATGCAGGTTTTTTATGGATCCCCGAAGGTGCAGCATGTGACTGAGTGAGCGAAAAGGAAGCCGGGAGCTCCGCCAAGCTTGTTGCAAGTTGCACCGAAGTTGCAGAAAACGAAGGTAAAACATGGTAATCGGGTTTTCTGGGCTATTATTCCTCCAAAAAAGCCTCCTTAGATTGCATTGTGTTTAATAGAATAACCGCTCATAGACACCGTGACGTTCCGCTTTACAGTAGATGGAAACGTACCAAAATACACATTTTACGCTCTTGCAGAAGTTCAGCATGTACTCCGAATCCACACATACCAGGGGCCCCTCCTCTTCCTCCTCCTCTCCCTCGCTAGCCCACTTAATTTTCCTCTCAGGTGTCTTTTATTTGTCCACATACTCGCACTCACACGCAACTCATTAATGTTCCCGCACCTTCTCTCGTAAACCCGAATTTTAAAGGTTTCCTCTTATCTGGTGCCAAATTCGCCCAGATAGTCGGCGGCTGGTAAACACACACACACACACACACACACACACACACACACACACACACACACACACACGCGCACACACACACACGCACACAGACACACACTCCTTGTATAAGCTGACATGTCGGAGCACTGGGTGAGACCGACTCTGTGGTTGAGGGACGTCAGATTTCCACGGTGAGAATGTCAATAAGTGTGAGTTCCCTCGACTCGGAGGCAGGCCCGTGCATGCGTCCGACTTCGTAACATACATGCGAGCGCCGAGTGTGTGTGTGTTTTGTGTATTTCATCCACCGTGAGTCAATCCGTGTGTATTATGCAATTCTTAAAAAAGGGAACACTTTGTTCAGTCGGGTTTGTTTAGTCAGTTTACACACCGCTGAGGCTTCTTATTATCCCCGCGCCTGCCAAAACGAACTGACAAGCCAAAAAAACTGCGAGCCCTTTTAAATGTCACTACTATATTTATCCAGTGCGAGACACACTATGTCTGTCTGTCCTCTTTGAGAATGGGGTCTGGAATGCCACCAACGCGCGCCGAAACAAGGCCAAACAGACGGACTGACTTCTTTCCCCGGCGTGCCGGCATGTCAGAGGCCGGCGATTATGTCGCATAAAAGACCCCCCTGTGTGCCACAGCTTGATTTCACAACTTAAACAATGCTATCTTTGGCTGGCCTCAAAGGCAGAATTGATTTGAATTAAATCAAATGAAAACGGCCCAGAACTAGAGGGCAAACTACAACTTTAAATGAATTAAACTCTTGTTTGGGATCTAGAATCCAATGCAAAACAGCCACTGAGGTTACTTTAGTTCTCTTATTTAACTACTCACCACCCACGGATTTTAAAAACCCTCCCACATCTTACGGTCGAGTCTCCTTCCCGCTGAGTACTTCCATCATCCTTTCATCCTTCTGACCCATTTATCTGCAGGACTCTGCCCAGGTAAATCTGCACTGATATCATTATGTTCCCATTAAAGCCCCCTAGTGTATCCAGGGCACACAAAAATTTAGGCCAAGCAGCCCTCCTACTCCACCGAGTAGATGATGATTACAGGAGGGAGAAAAAAAAAAAAAAACATGCTTTCAGACTCCACACTGGGAGCATAACAAAGCCTTACTATGCAAAACAAGTTAAATAGGAAGTTTGAGCTGCAGTTGAGTCGTCTCAGGCAAATGAAAGCGATGCTGGAGATAAGGCCGACCGTGCAGCTCGGCGTGCAGCAATAAAAAACACATTTATGGTGCAATTCAATTTATTGAGCACGGGTTGTAAAAATAGGTGCACCAAAGATTGCACTTCCTGTGCAATTACAAGCTGGACTGTCTATTTTTTTGCTCAGTGATTTCTTTATGGAAAGCAAATATAGATCAGCTTCATGTAGAGGGCTGAAGCTGGCTTCCTCTTCCAGTGTAGCATGTGATCACCTGACTTTCAGGCTTGATGCTGCAAGTACGCGACTATTCAATCTAAATAGCAGCACAGCCAAGATCAACGGTGGAGGCTGACGGCGTCACATGCCGCCGTACCACGCCCGTTCCTTTCACCCTGTCTCGCCTTCTCCCTCCCTGTTATCCTTTGTTTTTCGGAGTACGAGGATGAAACCCTCGCGGCCGATTTACGGGCGAGTCGCAAGGCGGAGCGGGAGTGTCAAAATGTAGTAAAGAGTACGCAACCCACTCTCTGGGATGACGGCGAGAGGGAGAGTCAGAGGAGAGACGAATGAATAAAGAAGGCGAAGCAGGAGATTGACAGAGATTGACAAAATGAAAGAGGTCCAATAAGAGGAGGCAGAAATAGACGCAGTGACGATACAAAAGGAGGAAGACAATACGTGAAGAAGAACGTTTGCCTGGAGGATAACGGGCAGATAACGTGCAGATGTGTTAATTGGAGACTCGGTGGATGTGAGTGTGAAAGGTTGATTGTCTCTATATATCGGCCCTGTGATTGACAGGCAGCCGGTCCAGGATGAACTCCATCTCTCCATCGTCCAGGATTGGCTCCGGCTCCCCGAATGGATTCATGAACCAACAACACAGCAAACAAACACTGTTCATGTGTGCAGAGGTACGGAAGCAGGCACTTTTATTGAACACTGTAAACAACGTTGGTTCGTTCATCATAAGGCTGAAAACGTCTCTTAAAGACGTGATCACAGCTTCGCCACGTCCTAAATTCCCCTTGACTCTAAATCAATCCGGAGGCCTGAACTTTTCAATCCGACTCCCCCGGCGGTCCTAACAGGAGCGTCGGCCGCGATGCCGCCTCCATCAGTCAGCCCGGATACATCGGGGGGAGAGAGAGAGTGAAGTGGAGAGGAATCAGCTGGAATCGTGTTCGGGTTCAGCGGCTTTATTTCCGCGCGTGGAGCGGAGTGTGTGGTCCAGATCCAAGGGGAGGAACTGCGGCTCGGATTAGTTAACCCTGTCTAACCCGAAGGTGCTTCGGGAATTTATCCCTACAGCGTAAGCCCTTAATGGGTTCACTACCTCTCCTCCCCCCCTCCCCCTTGTGTTGTCATCCTTTGCTTCCTTTATTATCATCCCCCTTCTTTTTTTGTTAATCGTTTCCTCTTCCCAGTTCACTTCTGCTGTCTATCTCTTATTCCTGCTCCCCTCTTCCTCTTCTCTCCTCCCCCCCCCCCCCACCTCCCAGCATATGTTCTTCTGGGTCAGGATTAGGCCCTCTCTTGTTAGTCAATTAGCGCAAGACAGAGGGGGTGGGA
>CAAKHC010004311.1:3106-17293 GCA_901007825.1 Macroramphosus scolopax | reverse complement strand
CCCCCCACACACACACACACACACAGCTCTCTTACACCGTTGCTGAGCTGACATGGATCACACTCGTCATCAGCTCCCCCCTCCAACACCTGAGAATGTGATCGTCCAGAATGTGTTGATGGGATTAGTAACTTTAATGTTTCATACATTTAATAACAGGGTGGTTATTTACCGTTATTATCCTCTATTGCAAGTCATGTTATTAGTCATGACCCCACCGAGGGGTCTCCTTGTGAGCTTACCGCCTTCATGACCCACTTTTTGAACCCAAACCTAGCGGGCGTAATGCCGCTTCCGCGTAATCAGAAGCACGACGTGCAGCACAGCAGGCTCGGCGTCCAGAACGAGGCTGACCCGGCGTCCTCGGTTCCCTGATACACGGAAATCGATACGCCGCTCTTCCTGCCTCCGCTGCCGGCTTAGCGGAGGAACATTCCGGGGGCACGGCGGCTAGGTTTCCCCCCCCCTACCCACCACCATCAAAGACATGTATATCAAGAGGTTAATACTCTCAGTGCCCCGGAACAAGACACTGGTGGAAAGAAGTGGAATTGGTCCCACATGGCTGATCACTGATCTGCAGAGGACGGATGAAGCAGAGGATACGTTGTAATTTGTACAATGAACATAAACATCTTCTTCGATCTCTGCACGTTTCCAACAGAAAGATGTAGTGCAACAACATGATTCCCACCTTGATGAAGCCTGCTGACACGTGTTTCTTTTCGTCATCAAGGACCGTTTATTTATTCACGCAGGATTCGGGCCTGTTTGTTACATGTGGCGGCGGAACATGTATAAGCGAGTGATTTGTTTAGGCTGGTGCATAATGGAAAGCGTGGCTCACCCCCCCATATAAGGTAGCAGAAAGGCCTCATGGGAGCGAGGTAAGCTGTTGTTACAGTATCTGGCCTCGGAGTCTGGCGGGCGGCAGCCTGCATGTGTGTCTGGGTGAGCGTTCGCTCCCGGCTCGGGGGGAAGGAATTACCCAATGTTCCATTCGGGAGAAGGAGCGGAAGAATAAAAAAACTTGCTAAACACACAGTATTCCTCATAGACAGCCCCCCCCCCCCCCTTTAGGAGGCTAGGTATCCTCCTAAAGGGGGGGGGGGGGTTGTTGTAAGACGAGGGAGAAGTTGTGATTCAATTTTCAGCTTTCCCTCTTTGTTCGACGCTTGTTTAAACGGGTTCTCGTGGGAAGCTGCAGCCAAGGTTTGTTGATTAATCTGTGTGTGTGCGTGTGCGTGTGTGTATGAAAATGAATGAAAATTTCAAAGCAGGCAAATCAGAGCGCAGAAATCTGAGCGTGAAAAACAGATAAGAGTGGAGGACATGATCCTCTAAGTATATATATATTTATATATTAAGGGACAGGGAGGCTCTACAGGTAAACCTTTCGTTGACCCTGTCTTGTTTTAAGTCCCATAAGTCGCGAGCACAGGAAATATAAGCAGATGAAATAGGATTGCAACGCTGGATCGCAGGGACCCCCCTCTGCTCAGGCTTAGAGGACGATTACGGCACATGATATTGAAACCTCTGCGGGCTGCAGCCATTGTTGGTGTGTGTGTGTGTGTGCCCGTATGAGGTGATGCATGTGTGTGGCAGCCACTGTTCCAACTTGCTTTAGGGGGCTTTTACCCCCCCCCGCCCCACGGCCTGAGGTCAGGAGTTCAGCGGGGAGCTAAGTAATGACCTTCAATCAGCATCCGTCACTCACTCACGGGATGCCTGGCTGCTTCCCGGCCGCCCAGGTAGGGGACGGCGGTGTGAGGCTTAGCGTCACTCTGCGCTGATGAACCTCCATTAGATTTACATAATGTCCTGATTATGCCATTCGCGGAGTTTTGGTACAGCGGCAGAGGGCGATAACCGGCGTGTTTACCACGGGGATCGTTAATAGCATCTGCATTTCAAGGTCAGCGCGACCGATCTCGTCCTCTTCTGTGAACCGTCACCGCTTTCAACATCAAGCCGATCCAAACCTGAATGTCAAGTAGAATAAACATTTAGTCTCGGTCATTGCCACTGTTTAGCAGTAAACACATGGTTGGTCTGACACATGAAGAATGTGTTGGGAACTTGGCAGGCGCCGGCACTCGCTGACTGATTTACAAGGTTATGTCACTCCGTTGTAATCTTGTAAACCTCCCGAGCACACAACTGTTTTAATACATTGTTGAAACGCTGCCATTGTGCGCCGACTAAGTCATGACGGTCCTCCCTTCTTTTATAAAACAGGAGCTGGAAATGAATCAGTGTGGAATTACCCTCCGGTTGGTGGAGTCTCAGCCTTCTGAACTCGACCTCCGACCTCCCTTTGGGGAGAAATATAACTTACTGAGGAGGGAAATATCCCTTAAAGGGACAGTGCGACATTTATTATAATGGGCTTATTTGCTTAATTGGCCTCACCTGCAGCTCAGTCATGTCTGTTAGATATGAAGCATCGTACCTTTAGCTTAGCGAGTTAGCATGTTTGATCGAACGGTGTTATTAATAGGAATCTCTGCTCTCCGTTCTCTTTGCTGACAAGCGGGCTGAAAACACGAGTGAATCCGACGGCGGGCCCAGGATAGTTATTTTCTGTCTCGCAGTCAACCCACTCTCTTTTCCGGTTCACTATAAAACCCGTGTGTGCCAGCACTACGCCCGTGCACCACCGCCTCCGTATCTGAGCGCGCCAGCAGTCACTAGTCATCCAAGTTTGTGGCCAGACGGACGGCAAGTTCCAACACCCTTATCTCATAGATCTATTTATCAAAACATGGAACTATGCATGTGGAAATTCTTTCTTATTTGTCATTAAAAAGCCTTTTTGTTTCTTTTCCTCCTTCCTTTAGGCTTCCAAAGGCAGCTTTGCCCTCTAGCTCCTGTTTACTTGTGACCCCGGGTGTCAGGGAGAGTGTTATATACCGAGGGGTTCAGGTTCTGCTGGCTCGCCGTCAGGACGTGCGTCGACACAAGTGTGCGCTCATAACTTCGTGCCTTCTCAGCCTTCCGTCATATACGGTTTCTCGGCTATCACCTGACCCTGCTTATGAAATAATGAGGTTACGGGGCGGTTAGGGAGAGAAAGAAGGTCACTAGTTTCATCTCAGGAGAAGAAAAATTGTCCTTCAGGTGTCACGTTTCTTAGCCAATGTTGCCTTTTTTGGGAAAAAGGTGGTGGTGGCTTCTCCTCACATGTCACCGTGGCTCATACAGACAGCGGTTAAAGAGCGACCTGTTTTTTTTTTTTATTCACTCAAGCACACACACACACTTCTCCCCCTAAACCGACTGCACCTGTTGCTGATTGTTCAACAATCACTGTCAAACGGGGCTGTGTGTTTATAGATCTGTAGTGTTCCAGTGTGTGTGTGTGTGTGCATGTACGACATGTGCGTCGACGACGCTCGCAGCCGAGTATCATGTGTCGCCCGGGGGCCGCGAGCGCTGACCAGCCCCCTCGTTTACTAGCTGCCCCCTTTGCCTCGAAAAAAAAAAAAAAAAAACGAACACAGGGCCAGTCATCCATTATTTAAGTACCACCAGCAACCTCTGTTTAGCCAATAACAGCCTCTGCGAGCTCCGACCCTGTAATAAGAGAGTCGCCTCTAACCCCATGTCAAGCCATGTCATGGACCTCAACTGCTTTCCAAGCGTCCGAAATAGATCAAAGTCCATTCATTTTTTTTTTCTTCCCGTTTGCAGGAATGAAACCTTGTTTTTATTACCACATGGGATGAGCTTTAATTAGTGTCGATCGGCGGCCCTGATTTTGAAATATGAATCACCATCAAGTGTCATTCTAAAGAACTGCACTTTTGATTTTTCAAGCAGTCAGCCGAGGAATATTTTTAGCCACGGTCGGTATTTTGCGGCGCTATATTTGTCACCGAGCTGCGCAATCAGGTCAAATTATATTGTCTGCTGACTTCCCGAAGCCTCGTCAGTTTTATTTGCCTTTCATGGATTAAAATAGACTATACGAGCGCCGATGTTTGCATGTTTGACTTGGATATACATGTTGGACATGATAAGTCTGGGACCCATCATGTTAAAAAACAAGCTCTTCTTTTAAAGTTATCTTCCCATGTAAACACACCGCCAGCATCACCGACGCCTCCCCTTTGTCTCGTGTAATTAAAGCGTCCTCTTGGCCTCCTTGGCCTCAAGCCACTTGTCTCCATATCTGAGGGAAGAGAGGGGAAAGTTGTCCCGTCCCTCCTCTACCTCCGGCCCACATCATTATCCGCCGTGTCTGTCAGAACTCACACTCTTTCTTTTTTCACTGCCCTCATTGTCTCGTTCCTCTTCTTAACGCGACCCCGCCCTCGCCCTTTCCCCTCTCCCATCTCAGCACCGAACAAAGGGAGGAAGTGCCCGTGACACGAGTTATTTTTACATCTTGGCTGTGTTTTGTTATTTTCAGACATCGGGTTATATTAGTCACCGCGCCGCCAGATTTGGAACCGAACCACAAGCTGCTACAGCGGAGGCTCGTCGAGGATGCTACACCTACAATCACTTGGCCCCGGGTGCACACATAGGTAGTTTGGATAATTGTACGTTTTCACCGCGCGGAGCCACTTGGCCGCTTCCCTCCGCTCTCCTCGTGCGACCTTTTTCCTCGTTTTTGTATTTTTTTTTTGGTCCCGTGTACATTTTAACAGCCTCCTCTCCCAGTTGCATAATGACTGTATTGTATTCTGTGGCAGCCGCTGGACATGAAGTACAGTACAGCCAATGTGCTGCTGGGAACATTTGGGAAGCTACGCGCGGTGTTTTTTTTTTGTTTTTTTTTCGTCTTTCTGCCTTCGTTTCACTTCTGAGGTTTTACATCCCTCCAGTAAATGACATTGCTCTCACAAGTCATTACAATGAAGCTCATCTCATGCATTTTGTTTAGACTGTCCCCTTATGCAGCCGTGAGTCAAAAATAGATCATATTGTCCGACGGTTGTATTTATGTGCAAATGACCCCTTTGCATGAGTGCAAAACGCTTATTATGGATGCACAGCATCTATTTGGAATGATTGCAGATTGCAAATCCAATGGCTGGTCACTGTCGCTGGTGGCTGCGGGATCAACCTCTCTCTCTCTCTCCCGCACTCTCTTTCTTTCTCCCGACTCTGCAGCACCAAAACCCACAATCCTCCCACGCCTGCACTCCTCGTCCCAGACTCAGATTCTGTTTAACCCAAAACAACCCACGGACCTTGGCTTTTCAAATATTCCTGTGATCCGCCCATGGTAATCTAGCCAGAAACCAACAGGCTGGTTCGGGCGAACATCAGCTGCATCCGACCGGAGAAAAAAAAAATAGAGAATTGGAGAATTTTCTTTTAACACATTTGATCCAAAGGACTGAAATGAGTCTTTGATGTAAAGATTAGGCAGATCTTTTTTTTCCCCTCAGGACCTGTTTTGAAGTTAAAATGTGCTCTCGTGCTTTAGTCGAGCTGAGGATTTGAACCTGTGTGTGAAAGGAGAAACTCCTCATCTGAGGGGAACACCTGTGTTTTATGCCAAAGTTGCATCCAGCTGTATTTGTGCAGATAAAAACATCCAGGCAGCAGAAGACTTCATTCTGCAGTGAAAACAGCACTAAAGAAAGAAGCTGCCATTTAAATGACATTTGGGAGAAAAACATTTTTTGAAGCTCCAAACCTCGACTCCACTCCTCCACCAACCTGGTCACCTCCACTCCTCCGTCGAAGTCCCTCATCACTTCATCCCTGGGGTGAACTACTAAAAACACTGGTCATCTTTCAGCAGGAATTAAACACACCTTCCTCAGGTTCTACCTGGACCCCCTTCGTGAACTAATCCGTCTTGAATTATATCCTTACCCTCCATTAAAAAGCAAGACAAATCAATAAATGCTACTTAGTAGCTCTGAAAGTCGGAGCAAATGAAGACTGATGCCCAGCTGGTTCACTTACGGGTCAATACGACGCTTGCAGGGCTTTGTTTAATTTGCAGCATCCAAAGGAGTAAATTGAAAAAGGGATGTTTGAAAGTTTACGATGGTTTTTTTCTCAGCGTGACTTTTAATCGTCCCAAATGCACATGTGTAGCGGACGTGTGCATGTGCATGCTAACCGGCTAGCTCCGCCTTGTGATATCACATATCACCTCCAGAAGCAATAAGGTGTCACTGCAGCGTCCGACCTGCCCTCTCCTACATGAGAGGAGTCGCAGGAGGACGCCTGAACTAACACCACCGCCCACTCCACCAGCGGCGGCGAAGAAAAGAGGCAACGCTTCTCACCATGTGACACATGGCGCTTCTCATGCTTGTATGTTAGCTTTTGCATGTTTTTTTATAATAGCGGCGGCAACTTTATTATAGGTCATAAAGTGGATTTCTGAATTAGGGAGTGTGAATTCGACGGTTGGCTGATGCCTACACACTTTTTAAAGGAATTGCTCTTGTTTCATGTGTGTCCAAGACGCACATGAGTCGAGCTCTGTTATTAGCAGGATCTTTTGCAGCTGTACAGCTGTTATATGTCCGTGCAGGTGGCAACACCTGCTCTCGCTGCACGACGGGAGGTGAGCGGATGAGTCGATCGCAATTGCATAACCGTTCTCAACACAACATGAGGATTCAAAGAGACGCAGTTGATTGTGATCTCGTCCGTCTCCGAGGAAGATCACAGCAGATCTGCAGAGATGATGGATCGTTAGAGAGGAATGACCCCTTTTGCACCGTAGTGTCGGAATGCGACTATGTGGGTCAGTGGGAGGAAACGAGGAGACAAGTCTCAGGACCGGCGAAAGGTCAAGTAACGAGTACCAGGGAGGCATCTCACGCCCCCAATTACTGCTGGCTCAGGGCAAAATGGCCGTCGGATAATCTCCGGTTTACATAACAAGAGAAGGAGAACGCAGGGATAGGAGAGGAAGATGATCACAAACACAGACGGAGAACAGAGAGAATACTTTACAGAGATAGAACATGGAGAGATAATCTCACGTTTTCATCATTCTTGTCCATGTTAACGTTTGACCTTGGAGTGACTCTCGACCTTAGAAATAGACGTCGACATAAACATCAGCTTGTGTAATGATGTTTCATAATACAGATGTTTTCTAGACATCAAATAAACCAGAGAGTTTTCAGGGACATCGCAGCATGCAGATGTTGAGAGTTACCAGGAGAGAGGCCCAACGCAGGGCATGTGAGGGGGGCTGAGGTGCTGGGCTGGAACCGTCCCCAAACTGGGCCCCTCTCCTGTAGCTGCTCTCCTCTCTGTTATTGTTTTGACTGAGGGTCGGGGGGGAGGGGGGTTCAGATGGGGGTAAGGCCCTGCCTATTGTGTCTGGGCATCTTGGAATCTAGGTCACGATTAGACCTCATCTTTTCTCCCCTCTCGCCCCGCCCCGCCCCCTCGTCTTCCGCAGTGACCACCACCACCTCTGCTCTTTAATCCTTCGCTGCCTCCTTCGCTCCTCGCCCGTCTCAATCGATGTGCCGCGCCCCATCTCGACCCCCCCCCCCTCCCTCCCTCTCGCTCCTCCCCCCTCTCCTCTCTCCCATCTCTCCCTTCCCCTCGTGGCGCCAAATGCCAGGCATTTATCAGGGATAAGCAGCTGTCCCCTTTGCTGGAGGGAGTAGAAGAAAGAAGAAGAAAAAAAAACAGACTGAGCGGAGGCAGAAGAAAAGAGAAGTGGAAGAACTGAGAAACCCAGAAAGAGAGAAGGCAGCCTTTCTTTTTCTAGAACGTGACTGCCTTTTAAATAACTGATAATCACACGAGATTGTACAATATTTTCATGCTATAAAACACATTTTTCGGCGCGTCACAAGGCTCTCCGACAACATTCAACGTACGGCGGCGCGTCTCCCCGAAATGCCTGAAATGCAGATATCAGTGTAAACACAGCAGGGAGTGTCTCCGCCTCGGCGAGCTGAAGGTTAAAGCCGCCGCCGGGGCAGCTCGAGTGTTCCGAGGAAAATAGAAAAAAAAGCGAGATATGATGTTATAAGTAAACAACCTTCAGTCGGCGTCTTTGAGCCTCGCGGGGGGTCAAAGTATCACAGGAAGCCAACGCGTATAAACTTTGTACGGCGAGAGACGACGAAACAGTTTCACCTGACAGCGATTTAGAAGTTACCCCGAGGAATCACCCTGCCTCAGCACAAACTTTTATCTTTAGTGTTCTTGTTCAGATAGCGTAGCGTAAATGAACTGCCGATTGACCTTGGCGGCGCTAATTTTACCTCGTCAGTGTTTGCTAAAGGACCATTCCGCTTTATCACAACTTGTATTTCGTCTCTATCAGTAACGATAACAGCTTACTCACCTGAGTAACCGCTGACACGTGGAAAACACAGATATGCTTGAATATTATCTGCTGTACTTTATTTTGAAGTGCAAATGAGAACATGCATGTAATGTTATGTTATGCAATGGAAGATAAGGTGGGCGTAGGTGCAGGTACAGGTGGCAGGTGGAGGCTTCGCCGTGGTCTGTAGGCCAATACAAACACTATGTGACTCTCTAACAAACGACAACACATTTTGGATGGAGATGATATGAGTCTTTATTTCGAAATCACAGGAGAATCACCAAAGCTTCCAACGGCGTACCGGAAGCGTCTGATCTTTATTATCGTCTAATGTTGCTAATGGGTCCCCGCTGGTCTCGTTGGAAATTAAACGAGGGCGTCCTGCATGTCGGATCAGAAATGCCACTCCTTATCTGCCGGCCTCATCGCTACGCCTCCGATATCAACAAGAGACGGTCTGTCTGTCAAAGCTTCATTCTTTGCATGCCGCTGTGTGTGTGTGTGTGTGTGTGTGTGTGTCTGCAGACAGAAGATGTCACAGTGTTTTCACTGTGTTACCTTTTGACTGGAGTCTGTTATCGTCCGTGTGCATCTTCCATAGGAACGTTGCCTTTCGGTAAATACCGTGCAAACGTAACGAATATATATCGGCACAGTCGCTGCCGGGCTGTAAACACAGAAGGTGTGCTCGCGAAGGGACACACACATAATGATGCTACTGATCTGTGTGGAGGGGGTGGGGGGGGGGGGAGCAGAGCGTTGGCACAGCCGGGCAGCCCACCAGCTGTTAAATCTCCTGTGGACCCCTGGGAGAGTCTGTTAGTCCACTGCCTTATTTTATTAGCAGCATCTCTATCTATGTGTCTCTTTGCAGGCCCGGCCTTCCTTCACTGCTCCCTTTCAGGTTCTCCCTCCCATGTGAGATTAGACATATATATATATATACGTTTGCTCAAACAGAAGCTCAGGATTCAACAACCCTTCATATCCTCTTACTCAACCAACACTTGACACAACAGCAAAGTCAATCTCCTCCCCCATAACAATCAAATCCTCTGCAGGATTACTGTATATGGACACATCCGGCGTGTAATTAGATATTTGCAAAGGGGTCAAAGGTCGAGCTGGGCACCTTGGGCAGATCCGCCGATAGCGATGCAGGGACATGGACAATCAACTCTCCAGACCAATTAGGAGATGGTTAGGAGACGATTAGGGAGGGGCGGTCAGAATCACTGAAGTTATCTGTTCCGAGCGAACACAGGAAATGATGCCGGCTGTAAAACCAGATTAGAAGTCAAGACTCAAGGTGATAAAACGTACACACGCCCACGCAAGAATTTATACGACCCCGTATTCACTTCGCTGGCGTTTCCTTGAAAATGAAACCGATACACAAACCGTCAGGAGACTCAATTATTATAAAAGATTAACAGATTTAACGGCTGAACTTGACTCCCATCGACCTATCGGCAAATAATCTGACATTCGCCGATAGCGGAGGTCACTGTTAATCTTTTTAAGTGTTGATGATATTAGCCTCCCTAGAGAAACAACAAAGGGCTATTACATGAATTTGTGCGATTGGAATTGCGCTCATTCAAAGACGTAAAGGGTCAATTCGTAACAAGTCCTACATTCTGGCAAATATGCACATTTCTATTCTTGCAGAGGAAACACTTTAATCCCTCTATTGAGAAAAAAAAACGACGAGTCCATGCTAACATGCTATTTCGTACGCTATAGTTTGCAATTTTTTTTACTACGATTGAAATTTGCTAACTACTAACTAGCTTATTCAAATCATGTAGATGGTTGCCACGGTTACGCACCTCTTTTCCGGCAAGGAGGGCCTAAGCGAGTCTGAAGAGATTCTTATTAGTATTTTACCTAAACATATGTTGAATGATATCAAATGTGTATTAATCATTTGTATGTAGTCCATCATCTGTAATCTGTCTGATGTTTCGCCACATGCTAGAATACATGTGGCTACTTCCTGGAGTCATGCTAGTCGCCTGTATATTGCTAATTTTTCTATATCGGAACAAGATGTAACAAGTGATTTCATTACATTTCTACAGAGGTTATTCGCCTGCTGCAAAGCTCCTCCAACACCTACGGTACAATCAGTGCTCCCATCAACGCCGTTAATATTCAACCCTCATTGTAAAGTAGCTTTTTGCATGCAGGCCTGAACTAAACTGACCCGTTTTTCCCAAAGTACATTCTAGCCGATTTGTCTTGTGACTACTCACAGAATTACAAACACATGCCGGCTCTGTCCCCGTCCGCGCCATTTAATCATCTCAATCACAAACCAATCATCTAATCGCCATTACTGTGAGTGGAAGGGAAAAACCTGACGGGGACAATAGTTCAGTTTATTAGTCAACAGATGCTGTCAAGTTGTTTCTTTTTTTAACGTCCCCATTCTCATTTCCATAATTCATCCCCTGACTTATTAAGAAGATAATCCCCTTGTTATAGTCACTCCAGCAGAATTCACCAGGGGCCTGTGTGTGTGTGTGTGTGTGTGTGTGTGTGTGTGTCTCAGACTGAAGGCTGGGGTCACATTCGAACCCATCTGAACTCTGATACCCCCTTTCTTCTTCTTGCCCGCCTCCTCCCTCCTCCTTTGCTTCTCTTGCATCAGCTGCTTGTGGATGCTAATGATTAATTGCTTATTTGCCTGGACGGGGGTTTGATTGGCGTGTGTGCGTAGTAGACTTGACGAGCTGCCAGAGCTGTCAGACAGGGCATGATGCAGACCAACAGAGAGAGAGAGACTGATGGTACATAGTAGGCGAGATCAGAGCCATCTAAACTGCGCCACACATTTCCGAAACACACCAGCACAACATATACATACACAAACCTTCATGCGTGCTCATTATTGTGACTCAATTACAGCAAATGCACACGTATAAGTGCTGGTCACTGCAAACACGCAGTGCACATGCAGCCGTGCACGCACACACCGACGCTGAATGACATTGTTCTGTCAATCATCGGAGTGTACCGCGACGTACTCCACTTTAATCATCGTTAGAGGCGGCGGCGCCGCTCATCACAGATCACTACCTATCAAATTACATGCAGTCCACGGGATAAATGACCGGCTGCATACATCAACATGACTGAAAGGACGGTCTGGGAATTACGTTTCTTATTGCAGAGTCAATTCGCCTCCGTCGACATGCACACTTCGCTTTACATCCGCGCGAGTCGTTTCCATATCCTTTATCCTCGGCGTTCTCCGGTTGTTTAATTATACACGTATGCACAAAAGAACTGAAGCATGTAATTGTCACTTTACATTGAGTATTTAATTGAAATGTAGAAGCATGTACTCATTGCAAGCGTGCAAGTTAACCTTTTCATGGACTGAAGTTTAATCAACCTCTTATACTGCGTTGAGATTTCTCCAAATAGATTTAAAGGGCCGGTAACGACGCAATGTCTGACGACGGATAAACAGACTGTGTATCAATTAGTGATGACGAGGGTATATGGTAATCCATGTTTGACCCCAATAATGCCGTCAGGGGTTGTCACCTTCCGCAACGTCTGCAGCTGCAGGTTCACAGACTTAATCGCTACATAAAATCATTATATATGTATATATATGTATATATTTAAATAACCTTTGGAAAATAGTTAATTTATTCACATTCCTGAGTTAGGATAAGTAGCTGAGAGAGTTCCTTCTCTAAGTAAGGAGAAGTAACTGTAGCAACAAGGAAGTGGTTAGCCGAGCTTCACCAACGCTTAAGTAACTTGAACAATATCTCATTTATTACCAATTATAGGTTTTACAGTTCGCAGGCGTCTGAGCAACAACAATGTTTTTCGACCGGCACGTCTGTGGAGCGTCTGGCATCCTCGCTGTTTTTTTGATGTGTCTCCGGGTTGTCAGCAGAAAGCACATAACTTCCCATAAAAACCACAAATTGTTGGACGGAGTCCGGCTAACTCCCTAGCTGAAGTTGATTCCCTCTTGTCTCCACACTGACCCAAAAGAAAGTGTATCGGTATTCGCAAACCACGTAGGTGTCTCCTCCTACCTGGTGTTTGTGTGTCTGGCACGGGTGTGTTTCTTTCCCACTCTTTCTCCATGCACCTGAATGCACCTGGAATAGATTGGCCGTCAAAGGAATCGGAAGGTGATCCATGCCGAAGTGTCCTTGAGCAAGACAATGATTGTCTCG
This sequence comes from Macroramphosus scolopax, assembly GCA_901007825.1. Classification (NCBI taxonomy): domain Eukaryota; kingdom Metazoa; phylum Chordata; class Actinopteri; order Syngnathiformes; family Centriscidae; genus Macroramphosus; species Macroramphosus scolopax. Next base: position 4,798 of record CAAKHC010004311.1, on the reverse strand, counting down.
GACATCTGTGTATGAATGTTTGTGTCGATGGTTGAACGAAGCGATTGTCTTTAAGCCTTCCAGCCACCAGCAAACATCGGTTTAATTCTAATCCGCTGTGAGTAACCTCTGCGGAGACCTGCACTGAGAGACGATTGTTTCCATCCAGAACAATCCACGTTTTAAGAGAAGGAACCCTTGTTTTTAAAGGCCTGACACTACTTATCTCATGCAAAAATATTAATCCGAGCAAGGCGAACCACAATTGGGATGGCTCGCTCGTCAAATTCTTCCCCGTATGAAACCCGCGTCCACTCCAAACAACCCTCCACCGCAAGCTTTTTTCCTATTCCTCGTGTTTGGATATCTCCAGCTGGGGGAAGCCTCTTGCGCCCTCCACCACATCCAAGATAAATTATACCACTTTCATAAACAGCATTTTTTGCCTGCATTCACTTTGTGCAAACACACAACGACACACACACAAGTGGAAACGGCAGGAAACGCTCACACACAAACAAACAGAAGACAGGCTGATCAATAGTGTTGTGAGCCATGTAGCCTTTCCGTCTGCCATGGCGACCGTATATTCGCAGCTCCAGGCTGAGTAATTGGTGCACACCACCGTGTTAGCTTCCACGGCAAGAATCAGCGTTGATAACATGCTGACGTGTGTGTGTAACAATATAAATTGTTGTGCAGGGAATACGGTCAACTCTGCAGGTTGTTCCGCGCAATGCAGCTCCTCTTCCTCCTCCTCTCTCTCTCTCTCCATTTGTCCTTTTACCTTCAATACATAATAAGACTATCTTCTATCTATTTGTCTCTGGGCATCGAAGGTTTGAAGAAGACGAGGTTACCTGAGAGGCAGTGGAAGAACGTCTTCCTCTAAACAAGCAGCTCTTCAAGTTTATTAATAAGTGCAAATTACGAGCACTTACTTCATACACCTGCAGGTCTTGTAGCACGTGTGCCAGGTGAATCAAGGACATGAAGCGGTGACGCACTCCAAGGCTTAAAGTACTGTGACTGTTTTGTACGATGCTCTGGGTGATGCGACTGCCAAACCCAATAAGATTCCCCAAAAAAAAATTGGATGCATAACAAAACCAGAAATATCAGCCAGTGTCTTGAAAATGCAGACGAAGAAGCAGATGATGACTCCTCGGGGCGCATGTTCAGACAGAAACATCCAGTGGTGGAACTTATAGTCTTGGCAGCTCTGACAAAACCTTAAAAAAAAACACTCTACCACGGATCAGATTTAAACGCATTCAGCCACCATGTTTGTTTTTATGTGTTGTTTTCGTTGGATGGTGCAGCGTATCGCGTCGCCCACATGTGTGGCAGCAGGTCAACTCTCCAGTCATTTACCTTAAATGACATTTTGTGCTGCAGCGGCTACAGAAAAATGACTTTCAGTCCGACAGCTCAGCACAGACCGGGACTGTGTGGCAGTTCTATCAACGCGGCTCTACCTTGTCTTTATGTTGACGTTCTTGGATGATGTTCAGACCGTAGAATACTGATTTCATTGTTCCTCAAGTGTTTCCTGCAGGTATCTCAAGTGTTGTAATTATCAATCAGTTGTCTGGTTAAAGCTTTTTCTCCAAAACTATCTTTGTTCTTGTGACGACTCTCTCTCTCTCTCTCTCTCTCTCTCTCTCTCTCTCTCTCTCTCTCTCTCTCTTTTTTTTTTTTTTTTCTTTTTCC
>CAAKHC010004310.1:0-20859 GCA_901007825.1 Macroramphosus scolopax | reverse complement strand
ATAGTCTCACTTGTGCAATGAACACAACTCATCTTTAAGTGTGTTGCTTTTTCTTTTTTTTAGAAGAAGAAGAAGAAGAAGAAGAAGAAGAAGAAGAAGAAGAAGAAGAAGAAGAAGAAGAAAAACATCCATGAGCATTTCGTTAAAATATATAAATGGGTAGACAAATAGACTATAACCGAATACTTGACTATAACGGACAAATTAAAATAAGTAAAAAGGCTTCATAGAATTTTGTTATTCATAGTACTGTCATCGCTTTTAAAATAAAGAAATGTATTATTTTACCATGAGTGCTTTTACAATCCTCAACTTATGTTTATAATTTGTCTAGTTTATATTTAATTTTGATTTTAATTTTTTGCGATTATAGCAATTAACTTTGAGGCCTTCTTCTTGATGTGATCTTTTTTTCATAGATTGTATATTATATTAGTGAATGTTTTTACGAATCCCTTGTAACAAATCTGCATTACAGTTACAATAAGGCAAAGATTTACTGTATTGTTCAATTTCTTTTTTTTGTTTACGCTTACATACATAAGTTAAAGTATATAAGCAAACATGGTTAATGTCTTCCATAATAAAATATTAACATTTTTGGAATAAAACTGGACCCAGCACTAACATTCTCTGTATGATTTATAAAAACAACGCAACGTTGTTAAATTAACTGTGCGAGTTAAACTCAATTAATTTCGCTGTGAAAACCTTTTTGAAATCATGATTTAATACATGGACAGATTATTTCAGACAGAAAATATCATCACATAAATGAGGAACCAAAAGATGAGAAACCTTGTAAAAAGGAATTGCACTCTATATTTATGGAGAAATATTTACAATTCAAAAAAATAAGACTTCAAAAATAATAATATAATTTTAGTGAACTATGGAAATTAAATATCTATTGAGAATAATTCCAGAATGGAATCTAAATGATGATAAAACAGAAAATTTCCAACAATTTGGCTCCGGTGCAGTTTGGACTACAAAGTGACGTTACGTTACGGAAGCCGTGTTGGTCCAAAAAGGCTCGAAACAGCCCACTGACCGTTTATACAGTGACACATTCACAAAGACCAGCCAGCCCGCAGCAACGTTCACCCATTCATTTCACTGTTGTGTGGCTATTTGGTGACAATGAGGATCTTAATAGGTATGTACATTTATGTAGTGTTTCATTGACGTTTCACGGCTCAGGAAAGGTCAACGTGACATAACGCTAGCTGTTAGCTAATAGTAGCAATGCAACTGATAAACCCACATTCCGAAGTAAAAGTTAATGTTTCCACGGAAATTACACTCCAGGAAACTGCATCATTTTCTTTCTTATAGCTTGTAAACGACACAGTGTTTCGTTGTTACGCAAAGTTTAACTCGCTGAAAACAGTGTTTTCAAGTGTTGTTTTGTAAGCATGTGTTTTACGCATGCGCAGTGTTTTGACACTGGCACTTGCAGTCACAATCATGAAGACTGTTCACATCTAATAAAGGGTGTACATGCAATCTAATGTAACATTATACAGAGTCAGGCAAATATAACACCCGGTCCAGTCCAGGTCTTGTTGTTTTTGGTTAACATCTGGATTCTGTGTTTGACTTTGATTCACATGATGTTTTCTGTCTTCTTTCTAGGAGGGGGATCTGGTTTTGTTGGTCGTGAGCTGACACATCTGCTCAGAAACAAAGGTCATGAGGTCACCGTGATCTCTCGCCAGCCTGGTCCAGGGAAGATAACATGGGTATGATCTTTAGATTGCTTGAGTAAAAGTAAAACTGGAGGGAACAGCAGAAACCTGCACCTGTGGTTGTCTCTCATGATGCTTATTTCACCTTTCAGCTTTATTTCAAATCATTAATGTCAGGAGTAACGGCTTGTACCTCTGCAGGGTGACTTACAGTCTAATGGTCTCCCCCCCTGTGAGGGCGCTGTTAACTTGGCTGGAGAGAATATCATGAACCCACTGCGATGGTGAGCAAAACATAAATGAAGGTGGTTGATTGATCAGATAATTATTTAATATGTGCCCAAGTTCACTTATTCAAATGCACAGAGTATTGTTGTTGTTTGGTCTTAATGTAGCTGGACGTCTACGATGTGTTTTTGTTTCAAGGTGGAATGAAAGCTATAGGAAGGATTTATTTTCCAGTCGTATTGACACGACGAAAGCTCTGTCTCAAGCAATTGCTGCTTCTCCCAGTCCTCCGCACTCATGGGTCCTGGTATCAGGCGCAGGTAAGTCAAAGTACTGCAATATAGTATTCTGCAATGCTGTTAAATGGTAGATCATCCAGACAGTACTTGTTCTTCCACCCACAGCTTGCTACAAGCCCAGTCTGACAGCTGAGTATACAGAAGACAGTGAATGGACGCCCTTTGACCTCCTTTCAAAACTTGTGAAAGAGTGGGAAGCTTCTGCACTTCTGCCTGAAAATGTGACAAAAAACACCAAACAAGTGGTTATCAGACCCGGTACGTACAAATCATTAATTATATAAATTGAAAGAATATTGATTTCATTTAATGTTGAATATAATTTCTTTAGAACCAATATTGGCAGAAATGGGAAAGTCACTAGGTGTTGGCCAGAGATCCACCCTAAAATTGAATGGGTGTTTTCAATGGCCGTTGCTACACCCCATCAAAGTCTGGTGACAATGGGCCCTGTAGTTTCTGCAGAATCCTGTTAACAAGCAGACAAACCAACTCTGGCAGAACACAACGTCCTTGGCGAATTAACCCATAAAGATCGTGTCATTTCTATAGTTTTCTATTCTTCCTTATTCCCTCCACCAGGGGCGGTGTTGGGTCGTGATGGTGGTGCCATGAAGCAGATGCTGCTTCCCTTCTGGCTTGGCCTCGGGGGCACTCTGGGGTCTGGCGGGCAGCCGTTCCCCTGGATCCACGTGTCAGACCTGGCAGGAATCATCGCTCACGCCTTGGAGCCCCCCACTGACGCCCCCTCGCCCTCACCACAAGTGTTCAACGGCGTCGCGCCCGCCCTGAACACCAACTACGAGTTCACCAAAGAACTGGGGCGGGTCCTGAGGCGGCCCACCATTTTCCCTGTGCCCAGCTTTGTTATAAACGGCCTGATGGGCTCAGAGAGGGCTGTGATCCTCACCGAGGGCCAGAAGGTTGTACCAAAGAGGACTGTGGAGGCCGGATATCAGTACAAGTATCCAGACTTGAGCTCTGCCTTGAAAGAGATTGTTGGGAGTTAACAAGCTTCCATAAAGTTGTGCTTACGTGAAACTTGTAATTATTTGTCAATGTGTAATTTATCATAAAAAATAAACATGACAGCTGAAATTTATAACTGAACAAGAACTCGGCATCAAACTGTTTTCTGTAAATCACACATTCATTAGAGGAGAAGGGCTGATTAGAATATTGTTTTAATCTGATGCTTGGTCAGCACACGAGGAAATAACTTTTACCACTTTTAACATCAATTCAAGGGTTAAAGACACTATTTGCAGAAATCCTCATGTTTAACACTCCAAACCGATGGGAGGCAGTATAGTCAAAGTTTTGTTGTCCACTCAAGTACAAAAAACAAAATCTCAGACAGTCATTGTCTAACAAGTGTGAAGACCTCAGACACGTGAAGAAAGATCAGAACACGGCTGAGGCTCCTTCGAGCTACAGGATCTCATCATCATCTCTGGAGGTAAAACAGGATCCTCTAGACGAGACTGATCGGTGTTTACTTGATCGGATTCCCTACGAAATGAATCTTTAAGCAAAAGTAGATGAGATCACAGGTGATGTAGCAGGTAACTGCTTGTTCAATAAATGAACTCTTTATTGAAGTATTCTTGATTGCTCAGCTGTATAAATCCGTATGTTCACAGGAAACACAGATAATGAAGATCTGATGGATCGTTGTCTTGTGTCAGTTTTAGTGTCTCAAAAGTCTAAAAGATGACGTTCGTCATCAAGCTGAAACATCATTCTGAATCACTTTGGACGTCGTCCTCGACTTTCGGAACAATAGGCAGCTGATCTCCCCAGTCACTGTTCCGGGCGCAGCGGTACACGTCTCTGAATGAAGGGAAATGAAGTTGTTTAGATGTACTAACACATCGAAGCCAAGCTAAAGATTAACCGACGCAGTTGTTGCTGAGTGAGACGGGTGTCGTCTGTGAGGCTGAAACTTCACCTGCCGTGTTTCCGGGCCGTCACCACCTCGTGTCGCAGTTGTCCGTCAGGGCAACACATGCGACAGTGAACGTGTCTCGTTCTGCGCTGCACCGGTGCGATCAGCCGCGCCCAGCCCACGACGTCCGGGTCTGCCTCTGCTGCTGGCGTCCGAGTCAGAATCAAGTAGCTGAACTTCTCCGTCAGACTGTCATTGTGCTGAAACAAATATATTGATGTGGCATCAATAAACTAACCACTGTTCATGTATGAAATCCAAGAAGATTGAATCTTACCCCGGGCAGAGGCAGAGGTTGGTACCGCTGCTGGAAGTTACAGGGGACGGCGGGTTTGAGGGCCAGTTTAGGACACGTCAGCTCATGAGGACACTAGAAACAAGAGCAGAGGAGAGAAGATACTCAGTGTAGCTGGGATGCAGATCATGGACAGTATGAATCTATAGTTTGAACTCGTACCGGAGCAAACACGGATGCTGGTCTGACATCGTGGACGGTCTTCTCTCGTTTCTAAAATAAGAGACTTTGAGTCAACAGACTGCTTCAATTAACTGGGATAGTTTTAATTACATGTATTTAAGTACCTTTAACAACGTGTCTCGGGCCTCCATGAGCATCTGATGGCCCTCTTTGGTCCCATTTTCCACCAACACCTACGACAGGAAATGTGTAAATCATGCTCAAATGTCTTTAACTTACATCTGATACATATTCACATCATCTACCTGTCATGACACAAGGACAAGAAATCCTCCAACGGACATTAGACACTACTGATGAATCATTTCTGTAAGTCACTATTTCAGCCTACCAGATACGAGCTGGTCTTTCTCCACAGAGTGAACACCGCCTCTTCTCGCTCCTTCATGTCGGGAAGCTCTGACAAGGTGAAGGCTGCTACAACCACGTCAAACTGCACCTGGAACAAGAAACACAAGACTTGCAGTCAATGAGGTGCATCGTTGGTGATACGTCTTCGCTGTGGTTCATTTTCCACATATCGGAATGCTTAAAGACTTTTGTCTATAAAGTTTGGAGCTTCCCAGCCAAAGTGACAATAAACCAGATGTTCAGGGTAGAATGGGTCTTACCTTAGGAGACACGGGGAGGAACTGTCTGAAATAGACCTGCTTGATGTGAGGGTCGGCTCTTTCATCATCCCCTGCTCAACAAAAAAAAACCTTGAGATCACCCTGATGCAGTGTTACAAATAAACCATATGTAAAGTGTCTGTGTGTGCACCTTTGAGAAGTCGCTCTGCCAGGATGTTCATCGGCCCCGAGCTGTCCACACACACCGTCTCCTTCAGAGTGTCGCCCCAGCATGAGTGTGACGCCCTGCGGCAGAAAGACGAAACATATTGTTCACGATCTTGTGATTTAAACAAAAACTCCCTTTATGTTGCACAACCGCTGCACACTCACCACACGACGGTTCCCAGCCCTGACCCGAAGTCCAGGAGAGACTGCGGGGCAAAAGAGGGATCTCTCTTCTTAATCTGAAATGATCGAGAAAAGAAAAATGAACTCGTTCAGGTCAGACCAACTAAAACATTCAGCGTAAAATATATATCATGTTGCGATCAGTGTGTGTGTGTGTGTGTGTGTGTGTGTGTGGGGGGGGGGGCTGACTGTGTAAAGACAGCAGTGTGAAATCTCATGAGAATGTATTTATACCTCATTTAGAGCTCTCCTCACAGCTGCGTAGCCCCCAGCCAGCCGAGCAGCCATGTACACCACCCCTAACTCCTCATCATACCTGGAAGACAGAGTGCCAGCTGCATGTAAACCCATTTAATGTTGAATTTACACAACTGTGAGCAAATCTTCAGTGGCTCCAAAGGATGTTTCGGTCTTTAACGCAACAATTGACGCAGGATTTAAATCATAATTCATGGATATAAGTGTAAGGAAATAAGTGTTACTTCACAAGTGTCCAGTGATACGTTGTTTTTCTGAGCTCTGACAAAACTCTCCTGTTGATTCGGTCCTCCAGCGCCTGCTCATCTATATCTGCAACGTAAAGCACAAGTACTCGTCTCCATCTCAACCTTCTATCACATAATCCCTGTTAAGTTGACGTTCGCCTTTGTCTCCCACCTTCTCTTTTCTCCATCGCTTTCTCCCAAAGTTCCTTCTCCAAAGTCACAGCTTTCTTTCTCAGGGTCAAATCCTCGATGGGTCTTTTCCTGCTCCACAGGAAGTTTGTGAGGCTGCGAGCGCGGTCGGTAAGCCGTGTCACTTGAGCTCCTGCATGTTGGAGACGTTGAATTGTTGTACAGCAATTTTTTTTTTTTTTAGGATCTTTGAGACAACAGAAACATTTCACTTGTTCTCACATTTTAACCTACTTTGGATAATTGAGCGTGCAGCCATCTGGAGTTCGTCAGGCAGGCGCAGAGTTTTCAGGTTGGTCACACCTGGGTGTCTCTTGTGTGGTTCTCCTTTTAGGAAATCTAATTGGGACTGTGGGTTTGCAGCTGCACTCATTACCTGACAATAAACAATGCATAAACAAAAATGAAATATGATCATTTATGATTTAATTCGGATTTCCGTAGGTTTAAACAGTATTGAGATCGTTGACAGTAACATATTGAGAGTACAAGAGTTAGCAGAAACGCCCCTCAAAGAAATGTTAAGCCAAGTAAAGGTTCCTAAAGGTTGCTGAATTAATGTATAATAATGAATTAATAAGATTTGTTTTAATAAAATGTTATTTGACCTCCGTGGTAAAGATGCTTGCGTTCAATGACACCGATAAACTTCACTCACCCTTCGCATCATCTGCACCACACCCTTCCCCTGACAGAGCACACAAGCCCCGGAGCTCCGTAAAGCCATGTCCCCTTCGACAGATAAGTTGCTTCTTGTGCTTAAACAGCTTGAATATTACATGTAACTGTAATCCACACCTTCTTCAGCACGTTAGGGTTTCACCTGCCCTTCAACAAAATAATTCCGACCATCGGGTAAGACGGAACCTTTCGCCTGGAAGATATGTTCCTCCACGAGTTATTATGCATACAAGAGCGCTCACTCTGCGCTGTTTTCATATACAGTTGAATATTTCTCACGTAGTTGAGTATTGCAACCATTAAACTACGAATAAGCAAAGAGGTTTAGTACGTTTAAACTTACGTTCGCAATTCTCGGCCAACTCTGTATTATTGTTGCCCTAAATTTTAGGGCAACAACATTTAGGGCCTAAATGGTCGCTAAGGTAACTGGACAACTGCGCACGCGCTCAGATTAAAACAGTTTTCCCAAGTGAGTCATCCTCGTGTGAAACGATCTCTGTCTAGGCCGGATACGACACAACGAACAGTAAAGTGAAAGTTTCCCGCCCTCCTTGTTTTTCCTAAGACCTGCGGAGCTTCCACATTATTAACTATCATGAGGAGAACGAGAAGTTCCAGGAATACAAGTGGAACTGTTTCAGAGAATGAAGGAGTCCAGTCGAAAACAGGTGGGTGCTTCTTGAGCTAGCTCGATGACGTATATCATCTACGTTAACATTAGCTCCGTCACTTGTGAACTCTGGACATGTCTGGACTACAGGCTGAAAGTACCTGTAGTACCTGTACTACAGGCTGAAAGTATCTGGACTACAGGCTGAAAGTATCTGGACTACAGGCTGAAAGTACCTGTACTACAGGCTGAAAGTATCTGGACTACAGGCTGAAAGTATCTGGACTACCGGCTGAAAGTACCTGTACTACAGGCTGAAAGTACCTGTACTACCGGCTGAAAGTATCTGGACTACAGACTGATTGTATCTGGACTACAGACTGATTGTATCTGGACTACAGGCTGAAAATATCTGGACTACCGGCTGAAAGTATCTGGACTACAGGCTGAAAGTACCTGTACTACAGGCTGAAAGTACCTGTACTACAGGCTGAAAGCACCTGTAGTACCTGTACTACAGGCTGGTAGTACCTGTTCTACAGGCTGAAAATACCTGTACTAACGGCTGAAAGTACCTGTAATACAGGCTGAAAGTACCTGTACTACAGACTGAAAGTATCTGGACTACAGGCTGTATGTTCCTTAAATAATTATGAATATATGTAAATTCTGAGTGTGTTTGATCAGTGTGGCAGTGGAAGGGAGATGAAGGTCAGTGGGAACCGTACTCGCCTTCAGACTGCACCTTGTTGGACTCCGCCGTGGCCTCAGGACAAACCTCAGTCACTCTGACTTTGGGCTCTGGGACCTCCTACGAAGTCGACCTGAAGAAGATGCTCCAGATTAATCCTGTTACCAAGTACAAGAGGAAGATTCGCTCTCAGATAGTAAAAACAGGTGAGTGAGTGAATGTTGTTTCTGCCCCAGTTTAAATCATTTTAAAATAATAATGAAACAGTTGTAAGCATTTCATTTCTTATAAACTAATTATTGATTCATTTTCTATTATAATTGAATCTGATTAATTATCTTGTCATGTTGATCTTGATGTTTATTTCTTCAGATTCATCATCAAATAATTGCTTATTACCATCCACATTTTGGACAACATTTAAAATGTTGATTCTTTTCTCCTCTCGTGTTCAGAAAGCGTGAACGACTTGAGTGCCAATAAAGAGAAGCTGGTGCAGGTAAAAGAGGAAGAGGAGGCGGGAGAAGAGCAGCCTGCAGCTAAGAGGAAAAGAGGTCAAGGCAAGAGTCAGACAAAAACAAAGAATCAGCCCAAAGAAGAAATGAAGAGTGAAGGTAACACACATGTAGCATTGATGAAGAAGAGGGGAGCTAGAAACACACAAACACATGAAGTGGTTTCTGTTTTTGCTACTTCTAAGTACACGAGGATGCGTGAACAGCTTTAATATGATCCTTTATTGTACAAAGGATGTCAGTTGATGTCAGTAATGTTTCTGCTCTGTGGATGTTGAACAGAGGTTGTGAGGACGGTGGTGATGAAGGGCAAAGCTCCGGTGGACCCCGAATGCAAAGCCAAACTTGGAAAGGTAGAGTGTCTGTTGTCCGTATGAGGTGTGAAATCATGACGCACGCGTGTCATGCTTGTGGTTTGACACCGGTTTGAAGAACCTCACTGTGCATCCGTTGCTCTTCCTTCCAGGCTCACGTGTACAGTGAAGGAAAGGACGTTTACGACGTGATGCTTAACCAGGTAAAATATTTAATAACCCAACATCCTCAATTAGACCAATGAATTAGTAGGACGCATACCAATTCTTTTTAGTAATCAACAAACCCGGTCTTTTCTCCTTCAGAAGTGCTTCGTAATTGTAAAAAGATTGTAGACTGACGAGCACGTCCTCTCTTATCTTACAGACAAACCTTCAGTTCAACAACAACAAATATTACCTGATCCAGTTGTTGAAGGACGACACCGCCAAGATGTTCAGTGTGTGGATGAGATGGGGCCGAGGTGAGCTCACTGTGTGTGTTTCTGCAGGAATCTCTGCAAGTCTGAAAACGTATCCATATCATTGGTTTCTCCTTTGTTTTCTCCTCAGTGGGCAAAGTGGGTCAGAGCAGTCTGACATCCTGCGGTGGAGATCTGCTGAAAGCCAAAGATCTCTTCAAGAAGAAGTGAGATTCTGCCGAGGTCAAGGTGTCTTCACATGGAAGCACGTTCACTGAAACATTTGTTCTTTTTGACCGCAGGTTCTTAGACAAGACCAAGAACGAGTGGGAATGTCGGGCGGATTTCGAGAAGGTGGCTGGAAAATATGACATGGTGCACATGGACTACAGCACGAATGTAGAGGTAGAGTTTAGAGTCGTACTATTAATGCATCCTGTTGACGTACTCGAACCTGATCAGAGTCTACAACACTGGACAAAGCTAACTGCAAGAGATCGAGAAGCCTTTCATAATAAGCGAGGCTTCTAATAGATCTAGAATATTATTAAATGGATAATATTCCTGTGTTCCAGGAGGAGAACCAGACCACGGTGGATGCTGCTCCCGATACGAGAGTCTCCAAGCTGGATGTGAAGATCCAGTCCCTCCTTGAGCTCATCTGTGACCTCAAAGCCATGGAGGAGTGTGTGCTGGAGATGAAGTTTGACACCCGGAAAGCTCCTCTTGGTCAGTGAAGCCAACATGAAGCTTTTGTTGTTTTTAAAACGTATTTAAGATGCTGCAGCCTGAACCTTCTTTATGGAAACACTGATACTGTGACGTCCAACCTCTGTTTGTCCCTGCAGGCAAGCTGACCTCGGAGCAGATCCGTGCCGGCTACACGGCGCTAAAGGCCATCGAGGCGTGTTTGAAGAGGAAGGGCAGCCGTCCTGAGCTGCTGGAGGCGTGCAACCAGTTCTACACCCGCATCCCACACGACTTCGGGTAGAGATTTACACAGCTGAACGCCTCACTGATGTACCAATGTCATCTTAAAACCGATGTCTGAATGTTGCTGTCTCTAATTCTCCAGGTTGAGAACGCCTCCTATCATCCACTCAGAAGATGAGCTGAAAGAAAAGATTTCACTGTTGGAGGTACTTTAATTATGCTGCTGGTTTTCACCTTTTATTTGATTAAAAAGAAAACATGCTGACTCTGATACATCTGATCTGTCCTCAGGCTCTGAGCGACATTCAGATCGCAGTGAAAATGGTCCAGTCCAGTAAAGACAGTGAGGAACATCCTCTGGACATGCAGTACCGCTCCCTCCACTGCAAACTGGATCCACTGCTGTCCAGCAGCCACGAGTACGAGGTCTGTCTGCTGCTGCTCGTAACCTTTGCACTTACAAAACTCTCCAGCGCTGTTTGACGTGAACTCTCGTCTTCTCCGTGTGAAGGTGATAGAAAAGTATCTCCAGTCCACTCACGCGCCGACACATTCTGACTACACCATGACGGTGCTGGACATCTTCTCCGTGGACAGGGACGGGGAGAGCGACCACTTCCTCTCACAGATGGACAACAGGTAATATTAAACAAATCTTTATCTTCTCTCCGGTTGTTCGTGTTCCATATAGAACCTGATCATGAGGTCTCTGTCTCCCAGGACGCTGCTGTGGCACGGCTCCCGCATGTCGAACTGGGTCGGCATCCTCAGCCAGGGGCTCCGAGTGGCCCCGCCTGAAGCCCCCGTCACTGGCTACATGGTAGGAGGGACGAGTGGCCCGACCGGGAGATCCACTTACATTTGATTCTCTATTAAAGCAGGTTTTCTACAACTACCGAATACAGTAACAGTAACGAGCAAACAAACAGAGAATGTGGTCGCTCAAGTAAACAAAGTTGGAGAAAATATAGTGACGCACTTCTTACCGAAACATGTTCCAGTCATAATTAGCCTGCGTTATTATAATCATATCATAAATCGAAACAAAGGTTTTGACAAACATTTTATTTTCATGTCTGTTAGCTGAACACCTGAAATCAGAAATACTTCAACAGATCACATTTCTAAAATAATAAACATGGTTTTAATATCTGGGACAGTCGGTGGACGTTCTTCAGAAAGACGTGACATGAGGCTCAAAGGATGTAAAAATATATAGAATATATAATATATATAATATATTCACGTTATTAGCTGACAGTTAAATCATGAATAACAAATAAACCTGAAGGTCTTTAGAAACACACAGTTTTAATTTAAAGACCAGAGGATGTTTTAAACTTTAATTATAAAAACATAATATATTTACTATATTTCTATACTGTGTTAACGGTTTCCAACTCTTCTCTTCCCTCCAGTTTGGTAAAGGGATCTACTTCGCTGACATGTCGTCAAAGAGTGCCAACTACTGTTTCGCCAATCAACACAACCAGGTCGGACTGCTGCTGCTGTCCGAGGTACTTCCACCCCTCCTTCACCCCTCCTTTCTCCTTCACCCCTCCTTGTCTCCTTCACCCCTCCTTGTCTCCTTCACCCCTCCTTGTCTCCTTCACCCCTCCTTGTCTCCTTCACCCCTCCCCTCCTTGTCTCCTTCACCCCTCCCCTCCTTGTCTCCTTCACCCCTCCTTGTCTCCTTCACCCCTCCTTGTCTCCTTCACCCCTCCCCTCCTTGTCTCCTTCACCCCTCCTTGTCTCCTTCACCCCTCCCCTCCTTGTCTCCTTCACCCCTCCTTGTCTCCTTCACCCCTCCTTGTCTCCTTCACCCCTCCTTGTCTCCTGAAACCTTCCTTGTGCCTGCACGTGGAGCTCAGGGCTGCTTCAGGTCGTCCACAGCTGGTCTCAGCAGTACTTCAGGTTTGTTTGTGTGTGTGTGTGTGTGTGTTCCGTACAGGTCGCGTTGGGCGACTGTAACGAGCTGCTGGACGCCAACTACGAGGCCAACAAGCTGCCCGCTGGGAAACACAGCACCAAGGGCGTCGGGCAGACGGGGCCTGACCCCAAGAACTGTGTCACCCTGTGAGTCCATCTCATCATTCTCTTACATTCTATACAAACCAAAACACTGCAACTATTGTAACTAATAACGATGGCTCATGTACAGAACGGATGTTTTATCGATGCTCCTTTTTCTTTTCCCTCAGGGACGGTGTGACGGTGCCGCTGGGGCCCGGCGTGAAGACGAAGAAGAAGGCCGGTTCCTCGCTTCTCTACAACGAGTTCATTGTTTACGACCCCGCCCAGACTCGCATGAGGTACCTGCTGCGGATCAAGTTCAACTACTCTTCCCTGTGGTGAGGCTGTGTGGCATCTGCAGGGACGACGGACGTTACCGGGACGACGGACGGCACCGGGACGACCGATGTCACCGGGACGACCGACGGCACCGGGTCGACCTCCTGAACACACTCCACCAGTCTTTTTTTTACTGCGTCCATTTGTTTTACAAATCAAAGCAGCTTGTCTCTATTTCACTGGTGATCAGTTTTCCAAACTTCATAAAGGTTCTAAAAAGACTCTCTGAAAGTTAATCAGAGGGGAACTGTATTTCTGCTGGAGCTTATAAAAGAGGAACGAATACAGAAACACTGTCGACATGTCAGTCTGAGCTGCATCTGCACTGATGAGACAGAATGATTCCAAACGTCCTTCAATGATTCTTCTGCATGTGTCTCAGTGAGTGTTTGAATGATTGACAGGTCCAAATATCTGAATGAGTTGATGTGCAAAGAACATTTTCTAATGAATTACTGTGTAACACTGAGAAAGATGCTTTTTCCAGTTATTATCATTTAGATCCGGATGCAGCTGATATGTTCTATGTCCTAATAAAACAGGAAAGGGTCTTTTCATTGTGGGTTTGTAGATGGTGTGTGTGTGTGTGTATCGGGGTTGTTTCACCTCCGCCCCAGCAGGCAGAGGAAGATGGTGACGATGTCCAGGTAGATCATGAGAGCAGCGTTGATGTATTCCTCCGGGTCCAGACGGTAGCTCATCCTCCCCATCATCAGCTGACAGTCGATCATCAGGAACTGAGGGAGGTGGGGAGAGAGAGAGAGAGAGAGAGAGAGAGAGAGAGAGAGAGAGAGAGAGAGAGAGAGAGAGAGAGAGAGAGAGACGTCACATGACGTTTACTGCCCAGACAACGAGTCTGTAAAGGACTCACAGGGCTGAAAGAGGCTGCAGCATCACTGACTGCAGCTACACACTGATTCATCTGCACATTACAAGACGAGGCACTCAATAGTATATTGCACCGGAAAGAGGAAGAATATCTTTTTATACGTACCAAAGCGTACAGCAGAGCCCCCAGACATCCGTAGGACACTTCAGAGATGTAGGAGGAGTAGAAGGAGCAGAGGAACCCAAACATGATGAGGTCCACAGCGAGGATCAGCAGAACCCCGGAGCAGATGGTGAAGTCGTACCGAGTCTGCAGCCCACACAGGAACACATCAGCACATAGATCTACTTTCTTTAATCGATTCTCTTAAAGATGAATGTGTTCTGAAGCAGTAGCAGACTGCAGAGGAACATACAGCAGCTGCTCTGAACATTCGGCCTCCTCTGATACTATTTTCCAGCTCTTACAAGTGCTGGGCCTTCAAACCTAGCACATTTCCTCACTGTCAATAAATACATGGAACATGTTAAACGAGCCTTTGTGTCCGACCTGTGCTGAGAAGGCGATGATTGCCAGTGAAATGGCCAGTGTTGTTCCCATAGTGATGACCACAGCAGTGGTGTTGTGGAAGGAGGCGGCGGTTCCCACCATGTACGACAGGCTCAGGGTGACCAACGCCTGCAGGCACAGAACTCAGTGCATTGTCATATGATGCTTTCAATGATTGTCTTTTATTTGATTGAAAAGCACCCGTCTGTTGCACCAGTAAACAGATTTGTATTTAATTCCCCAGACTGAGGGTTTCCTGCTCCCGTGTGTGGACCCACCAGCCCCACGATGTTCCAGGGGTGACGCCGACTGAAGGACTTGCAGCAGCTGAGGGCGATGGCGACCACGATGAAGATGATGAAGGAGCTGAGGTAAGCCTCCCGGTTGTTCTGCACCGCCTCTTTCACCACGCTGGAGAAGGTGAACACACACACCACGCTGAAGGTGAACAGCAGCTGGAGAGTCAGGATGCAGAACACCTGCACAGGCAGAGGGGGTCACAGAGGGGGCGTTGGTAAGAGCTTAAAAACATAAATAAACATGAATTACTCTGATTCAGATGTGAAAGTTGGGGAAACACCTTTCTAACAAAGCCCCTTCTCACTGTCCTGTCATCAAAAGAAGACGAGGATAGAAGAGGTGTTGTGTCCGACAGGTCCTCCTGTCTCATATCAGTGAAGGACTCGTATCCGGTGACCAGCTGATCCTTGCCGGTTGTCAGAGCTCCTGGTGCCGGGTGCACTGAGTAAGGAGGCGGCTGCTGCCCTTCAGCGGAGTACGGTGGTGGGGAGGACGCAGCAGAGCCGAAGGTGGGCTGAGTCTCTCTGGAGGAATCCACTGCATCTTCCATTCTGCAAATTCAAAAGGACAGAATTTGAAAGGAAACACACATCTGATGGGCGACTGGGTCCCCACACCTCCCAGTATGACCCAGAACACAAACATTATAAGCCTCATGAAGGGAGGAGGCTTCAGCTATACATGTAGGTGTACCTAATAAACTGGCGAGGGAATGTGTGTATCAGCACAGTGGACACAGATGATGTTTACTAAAAGGATGTTATGATCAAGTTCATTTATTTTATAGTTCTCCCTTTAGGAGAATCCCGGCTGATCGTCATGGTGACCTCAGAAATAAAGAGGCAGTCGGATAAAACAATACTTGTGCAGCTGGACTTTGACACATTAGAAGGTTGTAAGTCTACAAGGTGCCACACTGGGAGATCGTTCACGGTCAATCATTAATGCCAGTTACAGTCGAGGAGGTGACGGAGCAGCTGACTTCTGTGGAGTACGTGATGGTGCTAACATCCGCCTGCTGCAGACTTGTGGCTGAAGAGCACAGAAAACATCAGGAAGTGAAAAGGTTAGGGGGGGGGGTCACTTCCCTTTCATGTCACAGACGTTACAGTAAATGTGTCGTAATGTCATTTAAATCTTCTCCAAAAGGTCGTGATAGACTAAGAAGTGACCTCCTCATATAACGACCCCCCTCCAGTGTCGTGCTTGAGTCGCCTCAGGTTTGATGTTTTAATAAAACTATATGATGATTTATTTCTCCTGATCAGGATACGACTGGAGAAAAATAAAAGCTAGAGACTTAATGACCACATGAGCTGCTGCTCATCAAGGTTGTCTGATTCGTTGGGGTCAGATACTGAATATAGAAAAGTACAAAGAGATTTGAATGCATCACGTTGCTGCGGCCGGTTTCACTTCTACTAACTCCGTTACAGACGAGGTGAGTCTCGTCTTGGTAGGAACGGCAGAGATTTTAACAACGGCTCCTTAATGTCCCGTGAAACTATACGACAGTGAGCCAACATCCACGAAATGGAATTCTGTCAGGATTATATTCATAAACACCTGAGGTATTTCATGCTGTGTGGTATTGTAGAAAAAAGGTCTGTAATAGAAATAATCACACATTATTATAACAGGAAACCACACTGCACTGAGACTATATAAAATCTGTTATAATTACCAAATTAATAAATTATTTGTAGACATAATGTTGAGTTTTGTTATACCAATGGCACAAAGAGAAAGTACAAACAGAGTTAATGATAGAGAATGAGGAGTTTGTCTGCTGCTCACCTTCCTGCCTGATTGTAGAATCACACTCTGTGTTGTGTGAAGAAGAAGAGACTAACAACACTGATCCACTATACAGTTTCACTTCCTGTCAGTTTGATCTGCAGCATGAAATACAGGAAATAGGAAACTCCACTGTGGCTTCACAGTGGTCATCTGAAGTCCCTGATGACATCGTCCACCACATGAAGGGTCAGTGTTGAGCTGGGAACTGTCTGTCGCCACCAAGCTGCTCTGTTTCCCAGAAGTTTGGCACAAAAACTACAAAACACCCAAAGAAGTCATGGCCAAGTGAAACACACGAGCATGAGGCAGCGTAAAGTCTGGACTCACGGCTGCACGTGAGACTGACACTGAGTGACCCGAATGAGTCCTCGGCCTCGAGGAGTGACCTTGGCAGGGAACAGTTTGGGAACCGCTGGTCTGAATGAGGTCAGAGGACTGTGAGCGTCTTCAAAATGAATCTGACTGTAGAATGTTTACAGATCTCAACTCAACAAGCACAAAACACATACTCATATTTTAGTTTTTATTTAGATATAAAAGACAGTTTTATACAGTCTTTACACTGTTCAGGGACATTTATACGACGTCTCTGAATTGCTACAAAATCAGTGTAAACATGATCTGGTTGGCCGTCTCCTCACAGCCTCTGAGACTGATCTCGTAAACAACACACACCTCGCTCTCTCCCTCTGAATGGAACACTGATAGAAACGATACAAGGCACTGAAGAAGAGATAACAGAGACCATAAAGCGACATATTAGTGCAGATTCTTGTCGTTTGTGTGAGTTTGTTTCATCCACACTGATGCACTCTGCACCACACACACACCTTGGGTGTTGTGTATTCACGGGCAGTCATCCAGACACTTGGGGGCAGCACTGCTGCAGTTTACTGAAGCCTGCAGCTCCACAACAAGATGCTCTACAGTCCTGCATGCTGATAAACTACATCCTTAAAGGACCAGTTGGACATTTTTAACAGGAGAGACACAAGATTGTCCTCTGAAGTGTCCCATGGTGTTTGGAGACTGGCGGCGGGTCCGGTGTCTTCATTCACTCCCATGGAAGAAGGGAGCATGATCACAGACTAGGCACCTAATTAAACATCGGATACATCTTTCCACACATCTTCCAAACATTGTGACACTGAAATGACATTTTGCAGACAAATCAAATCAGGAGAAAATTAACTTTTGTTCGAGACCCGTCTCGATAAAAGAATAAAAACATTCACAACACCTCCACACACGTCGACAAGACCGGCGGGAGAGGTGAAGCTCAGGCGACAGGAAGTGCACCATCCTTGAAGTTCCCCTCAGGTCAGCCGTTCAGCGCCCTGCGCGCTACCAGTGTGTGAATGGGTGAATGAGAGATTACATAGTAAAGCGTTATATAAAATGCTCCAATTAGCTAAGCTAACCTGGTGGCGGTTTCACATTCATCACACACACGTGAGACATATTCTCATCTGACCCTCGGCCACCAGGCAAATAACACATTTCCAGAAAATATATTGTGTTTTAAAGTTGAATAATAAAGTGCCACTTTGTCCTCCTTTACAACATAACTCGGCTGCCGACGAATAAAAGTTTCTACTTCTGACCAAAAACATGTTTTCTTCTTATTTATTTCATTGAAATTGCTGTTAAAGAAGAAGAATATTTAATATTTAACAAAAAAAAGTAACAATTAGAGAAACATCAGATGGATTTAAACAATTCATAAAGCAGAGTTGTGATCAGATTCAGAGATAAATGGACTTTTCTAAAGATTAAACCAGCGAGTATCTGGAGTGAATGAGATCATCTCTGATTAAAAGACTCACAGCTATTTACATTCATAGAGGAGCCTCGAACACGCAGTCACACCAAACACTGAACTAAGTCGGGATGTTTTTGGTTCTGTGTTGCCGTCATGAGTCCAAGAAGACGGAGTCGATGTGAGTGAGGCAGCGCTCGACGCCTCCCGTCTGGAAGAGGAAGCCGTCATCTGGGCTGGGAGACATGGTGAAGCCGCCCCCCGCCTGACCCTGGAGGTCCTGCAGCAAGTCAAACCCTGAGGAGGGAGACACAGTTTGTTTCTTCCCATGTGAAGACGATGATGGAGTGTTTATTATCTGAATATAGGAGGTGTAAATTAGCTGGGTGAACCGGGTCTGCAGCTCCACCAGGCCAGGTGAGATATATATAATCCCTGCAGCG
Source organism: Macroramphosus scolopax (assembly GCA_901007825.1). Taxonomy (NCBI): domain Eukaryota; kingdom Metazoa; phylum Chordata; class Actinopteri; order Syngnathiformes; family Centriscidae; genus Macroramphosus; species Macroramphosus scolopax. The sequence goes on along the minus strand of CAAKHC010004310.1, from coordinate 2,399 downwards.
TGTTCCAGGTCTTCCACAGGGCCTCCTACCTGGTACCTGTTACATGCACCTGGACGGCCTCTGTACTGTGTATATTCATCATGCGTGTCTTACCCGTAGAGGGAGAGGTGTTTGTGAAATAACTGGCAGCTTCAAATCCTCCATCGCTGCCTGGTTGAGCCACCTTTCCTTCTCCAAACAGGCAACCTTGAAGAAGCACACGAGAGACAGTGAAGCCCGACAGGCAGCAGCATTAAACAGGCACGTGGTGTTGAGGCGCGCTCCGTACCTTGCTGCTCTGAGAAGACCTGTTGCTGGTGGCTGTAGGTTTTGTGGAAGGTCTGCAGCCGGATGTCCAGCCTGTCTGAGGAAGAGCTGGCAGGGCTGACGAACGACGCTCCGGTCCTGTTAAAACCATATCAGATATTCATTTATATAAGTTGATATCACTCTGTACGCTAAATATGAAGCTTGTAGCTTCTTAGCTTAGCATCAACGTCTGAGAGCTCTGGAGGTGCTGGGTTAGCTAATGCTAAGCTAAGCTACGCTAACTGGCTGCTGTTTGTGACTTCACATCTCGAAGTTGTACAGAGCAAATACAGGTGTTCCCCAAAATGTTGACGTGTTGTTCCAAATGCACACGAGATTGAACTTGAACTGATTTGATAGTTTAACTTACTAAATGGATTATTCTGTCACATGCGGATGTCCAGCGGCGCGTCGTGAACTTCACTGAGCGCCGCTGCTGAGCCGAGAAGTCTTGAGGTATCTGATCAGATTATTATTGATGAGTTTGGACTCACTTATCGTTTTTACAGCTTTATTTTCTTTATTTATTCATTTTAGAAGGGAGAACTCAGTAAACTTCAGCACAGACGTCGGATTATATATCAGACCGAGTCAAAGTATATTTTCATGCAGTAACCAGTAGATGGTGACAGAAGTGTTATCAGGCACAAACTGAGCGCTTTCCCCCCATGGGGGGTAACGTAGGGGGGCGGTGTGTGCAGAGCTGAGTCGTCCCGACGCTGCAGGAATGTGCTGACTGTGCACTCTGACTCAACACGGAAACAAATGAGTCAGGGGAGCCAAGTCGACAAGAAGATAGAAAAGCAGCTCAATCTATCTCTCCAAGGAGATACGCAGCTGAAAACCCCCAGTATGGTATTTGAACCCCCCTGCCTCCACCTCCAGCTCACTTCACATGGCCCTGCGGACTCTCCGGGATGATGTACTGTTGCGTATTGGTCCTCTGAGAGACAAACGTCCTTGGTTTCTGCTGGAGGGGCTTTACTGGGCTTCATAAACAAGCCAGGACTTGTCAGAGATACTGTTGGCTCTGCCTTCTATATTTGCATCTGACAGGCTATTAAAAAAAAAAAAAGGAAATGTTTGGGGATTTCTTTACATGTCTATCGTTTATCATCCCCGGGTCTCTTTACTGCTCATTTCCCATGTCAAATTATATTATACTTAACTTAACAGGCTCTGCTTTCCGTAGAGAAACACAATATAAGCCGAAATTAATCAGAGGGACTTTTGAAAGCTCAAAGTGATATAACTTACAGATGGCCGAGTTAATAAAGACCAGCCAGCGTATAAGATTATGTAAACAAAGAGGGCTTTGATATAGTACGACTGATGAAATGAATGTGCAGCTCTGCAGCGATGACTGCGAGCCACAAGAATTCAACACTTCTCTGGAGTCCCCTCGGTGGCCCCCTGAACCATCAGATCTGATCTTATAAACAACGGGCTGTTCCACGGCTTACATTCTTGCAATGCTGCAACAACATAGCTGAGATGTCTGAGCATAAACCTGCTGGGTCGATCCGCCGTTTTGTGGCCAGTGTGTCCAAACCTTTCAGTTGCACGAGCTCATCCGAGAGCCCACGTCTGAGGGAGCGGCTGTCAGCACGACCTCTGGATACGCGTGCTTTGATCATATTTTACCATCTTACTTTGATATCATTATATGACATGCAACCCTGCCTTAACTTTAATAGCGGGGCTGCATCAGCGGAGAGGATGAGGAGGTTTACCAAAGGTGCCAGCATGAGCGTGTAGAATTTAATTTTGGTTTTGTCAGATCAAAAGCTGCAGCAGTTCTTCTGGGATATAGTTTCCCTGGATCACATGGGATCATGCTGAGTATGCATGTCATACGGACTTGGATGTAACGTGATCGAAGAGGTTACCGATGCATGTAGAGATACAGTAAATACAAAAATGTGTGGACATTAAAGGGGGCTCCTTTTGATCCAACGTCACCCGCAGCTTCTGCAAAGTAAACTTTATTACTTTTCTTTCAAATGAGACAAGCGTTTGAGAGCCGTCCCGGGCAGCGCGCCGCTCCAGCGAGCCGCTCCAGCTCTTCATTCCCCCTCGATCGCAAAACACACAAACACTGCACATCATAA
>CAAKHC010004308.1:0-36654 GCA_901007825.1 Macroramphosus scolopax | reverse complement strand
CCTCGTGGTGCTCATAGTTTTTGAATGGAGTCGATACGAGCTTTGTTAATTCAGGGCTTCAGCAGTTTTCATTCAGCAGTTTTCATTCAGCAAACAGCATTCACATTGCAATTTCCGGTTGGAATTGCCGGTTCTAGTTCAGATTCAGATTCAGAGTACTTTATTGATCCCTTTAGGGGGTGTCCGTCAGGGAAATTAGCATCTCCAAAATACTTAACAGCACTATACACCATAATAATTGCCCACCACCATCACATCTATTAAGAGTAATAAAAGTATAATACAATACAGAATAAAATAGAGTAGAATAAGAATAGAATATAAATATAAAAATGTACAGGAAATGTATAGGAAGTATGAGGTGTGTGTTGGGTCTCTGAGGGTATATTGTTCTGTATATTGCATGTGAATGTTATTGTTGTTGCAGCAATGTAATTCAAATCCTTCTGTTGACCCTCCTACCCCCCAGTGAGGAGTTAAACAGTTTGATGGCCCGGGGGATGAATGAGTTCCCCAGCCTGTTGGTCCTGCACTTAGGGAGGCGTAGCCTCTGGCTGATCAGGCTCCTCTGGCTGTGGGTGACAGTGTGCAGAGGGTGGCGAACATTGTCCATGATGTTCAGCAGTTTGTCTAAAGTTCTTTTCTCTGCCACTGTCGCCAGAGGTTCCAGCTTCATCCCGACCACCGAGCTGGCCCTCCTAATCAGCTTCTCCAGTTGATAGGTTTAGGAAAACATCAGGGTTTAGGTTAGAATGGAACCTGTGACAATGTTAATCAGATGTTAAAGAAGCAGAAAGTCCTTCAGGCAAATTATCAGACTGTTGCTTAGACAATTAGTCTAACATAAATTATAAATAGTGTAAATTAGTCTTTCCCATTGAATCCTTGTGTGTGTTATGTATGGCTTATTGTATGTACTTACTCCTCACAATAGGTGTTTGGCCAGCCATTAGATGGCATTTTCTCTTAGAAGTTAATTTTATCTTGGTACACCGCAATTATTGACATGTTTGGCATTTCATTTCCTGGTTGATCTAATTTTATTTCCTCTCCCTCACTAGGTGTCGTGAGTGTGACCAAGATATACAACTACTACAAGAAGTTTGGCTACAGCACCGTGGTGATGGGTGCCTCCTTCAGAAACACAGGACAAGTAAAAGCCCTGGCAGGCTGCGACCTGCTCACCATCTCCCCTGGGCTGCTGGGAGAGCTCAGCCAGGACCACAGCGTCGTCACAAAGACACTGAATGTGGAGACAGGTACAGCTGTCTTACTGTAAAACACTGCTATATGTTATGTACTTGGCCAGTAGTACTGCCTGTGGGCTTGGGCATTCACGGAGCGGGAAATTGATGAACATCAGTATTGTTAATGACCCGATATGACCACTAGTCGCATTTCCACTTTAATCCTTGCGGTTTGTTTTCACAGCCAAGGGCTGTGATCTGGAAAAGATCCACCTGGACGAGAAAGCTTTCCGCTGGCAGCACAATGAGGACCGCATGGCCGTGGAGAAACTCTCTGACGGCATCCGCAAGTTCGCCGCTGACGCCATCAAACTGGAAACCATGATCAAAGTATGACTGTCACTTATTTGTATTTTTGGTGTATGTGTGTATTTGAGATGCATCGCCTTGTATATCCCAAGTCGAGTAATTCTGAGGCTCTTGACTTTTAATTGCAGGAGAAGATGCTAAATGTGAAAAATGGCCAGTAGCGGACAGACTCCTGCATCTGTGCATCTCCTGCCGCACCAACAGGAAGTCTGAGGAGTCAGGAGGCTGCCCTGTTTGCCCCCTTTCCCCCCAGAGGAGGTTAATGCACCAGAAAACCTTCTTGCTCCTTCTGTGACCAAACTAAATGGACCTCCTTCCTGAATGGACATCTTAGGCTGGGGCTGACTTCTTTTGACCAAACATAAATAGTGATTGATGCATTTGTTGGTTTGAAGTTAAAGTATTCAAGTATTTGTAAAGATTTAAAAAAACAAACATCTCACTAAGACTTTTAGTATCATTGAGTGGTATAATATGACTATTAGATTTTGTTATCAACAGTTTGAATTGGACATATGCACCCTGATATCATTCCTAAGACTATGACATGTTCTTTCCATAAATAAACACCTCTGTCTACTCAGTTGTTTGTTTTGCCCTTTGTGACGTATGAGTAGGCTTCAAAAGATGTCAGACATACTAATACCGCATCAACAGTGAAGTATTTTTGATGATAGCTCGTCAGCTGAATTATTCTTGTTCTGAACGCTTCCCTTGACGTGCATCCATTGTCAAGCCTCTGTTGAGGCCTCTGGTCTAGCCAGTTTATCTCCATTCTGTCGCTGCCCAAAAATTGGTTAACTCCACCTTAAGTCTAAGAGGTGTATATAGGGAGAACACATATTCTGAACCCTTACTTGTTTGATGCAACTCGAGACTCCAATATTAAGTGGAACATTAAAAGAAGAAGAATTGGTAGGTGTCTGAAGGTAATGAGATTTATTTAACTGCTTGGTTAGACACTTTGAACTGCTGTATTTACTGTATTTACAATTTACTTTTTCTACTTCATTGGGTTTTTGGGGATGTGGGTTTGTGGAATAAGATTTGTGTAGACGTAAAATAGCCGATGCATTGATTTGAAACAAGTAGTTAAAGTAAAATAAGCTCCTGTTCCACAAACATTACAGATTCATGTAACATAATAAGACTGTACAACGTTTTTAGACTGTAGAGCTGACAGTCAACCCGTCTCCTCAAACAAGTGGGTCGAAGGTTTTAACCTGTTGTAATTAAAGTTTAAGCAGGAAAGTAAGAGACAAACACATGATAATTAATTACACAGGCTTTTCAGTTTCTTTTACACTTACATCTCTTCAAGCGATTTTGAGGAACAGTTATTTGTTTCTCCCTTAAATAACTCTACAGATAAGTTATTAAAACTAGAAATGCACTCTGAGAGTTCAAACCTCCCCCAAAGGTCAATTTAAAAGTAATTCAGGTTTATTTGCAATCTTTAAAGGACCTAACTCAAACTTTAATGGGTACTTGGTTCATGATAACTGATCAGACTGAACAGTTTTTCAAGAAAATAACAGAGTGATTGTGTTCGTCCCTTTCACAGATGCCAAACTAAAGAAAATCTGAATATTTTTCCTGATGTTTGATAATACAATAATTATTATATTTGTATACCAATAACCATTTATTCATTTAGGGCACTCATAGCCTTTCTTACATTCAGCAGTAGCCAAGCCGCCTCATACTTGGGAGTTTTACTTGGCCAGGAGTTTTGTGAGCCGGGCCGTTGTTCTGCCCATCAGCTCTTTTTTACTTCTCAAGAACTTGTCTAGTTGTGTACATTAACAGCAGTATCACGATGTATTCAATTCCTTTTCTTGTTTTCCTGTTTTTGATTTATGACTGAAAAAAAGCATTGACAGCTGGTGGAACGTCTGTGAATTTTTCAGACGCTCAACATTCCTGTGTAATTGAGGAGCTGAAATGCTGGATAGATTGACGCGGAGAGTCCTGTTGCAGAACCTGGTTCTGGTCTGGCTGGGGTTCGCCTGTGAGGCCACTTCTCTGGGCCTCACAGTCCATGTTGAGCCCCTCGAGAGTGATGGCGGGAATACGGTGGGCAGCATTTTATTTCTACAAAAACCTTTATGTGTCTCGATGTCTTCGAGTCTCTGGCACTAGTCTGTTGTCTGTTTCACTGACAGACAGACTTTGTTTTTTTTCATTTCCGTATTGTCAATAATAACTAAACGCTAATGGAAACCTGCTATTTCTCATATTCCTTAAATAAAAATATCACATCTTATTCAAGTTTAAACTCATTTAAAGAACATTTGACTGGGTTGCAAGCTCATAGGATTTGCTTTAACCCCTTAATTTATAATTCAGTAGCCACAATAAAACCATTAGTAACAGTGTTATAACCATACAAAACAAAAAGAAAACAAATGCTTCATCACCTGTGTCTCCATCAATATATGAATGAATCCCTTATAAATTCATAATACCAACCAATACCGTTTCAAGATATGGCATCTTCAAGGAATGAGTTTTCTGGATTCAATTGAAAAGTTAAGAACATCTAAGGAGATAAAATGAGCCAATAAATAACTTCTGTAAGGTGCTCAGGATCAATGTTTTGCCACTATCAGTATACTAATGCTAATGAATCACATAATAGTGAGTGAAAAACATCATATTTGTTGTTGTCTCATGAAACCGACTGAGCTCATCTTTCCTGTTCATCATCCTCAAGCTTCATTCACTCATAGGAACGCTGTTGATTCTCTTTGCAGGTGCGGGCGCACTTCACTGCCATCGCTTCAAATCCCTGTCCATCACTCTCTGGGGTGTGTGCTGACGGAGAGGACTGTGTGACTCACTTAACCTCCCTACCTTTCAATGGCACCAAGCCCGACTCGGGCTGGTGTGTCCGCCAATGGCAGAAGACGGTTCCCAGTAACTACACCGACACCATCAGTTTGGGGTATGACACCTTCACTGAGCACTTTTATTTCTTTAATATTCCTTCAGTAATCCCGCCTTAAGTTTGTAATCGTGAGTATCATGATGAGATTATTTCATCAGGCCACCTGAAGGGAAATCAGTCCTGTGAGTTTCAATTATTCTGATTCTTGCTTTTTTTGTCTTAAATCTTTAGGTCCAACACTGAATTGTTTGTATCCATGAAGACCGGACCACATATCCGGTCAAACAGTGGGAAACCCAATAAGCCTGCTTTTGTTGCCCTCCCTCCTCCTCTAAGGTAACGTACACAAACACACTGAGCGGCTGCTGTAAGAAACAAGTATCCTCTGGTCTGTTGTAACCGATTTCAGTTGTACGTCAAAGGTGTGAAACCTTCTGATTTACAACATTCCAGATTAATAAGATTCATAAAAACGGCCAATAGAGTATGGACGCCTTGAAATGAAGGACTTATCTAAGAGCTTGAATTAGGAGCTGCAGGCTATTGAGAAACTCAAGCAGGAAGCAAATCTATAAAATGTAATGCCATGGCCAACCTATACGTCGTATTGTACAAAGCTTGAAAGGGACTTTAATGAAATGTCGCAGGAGAATGTTCACATTTACCGACAACCAGTGGAAACTTTTCCAGACAGTTAACTTAAGCTGTCCCTCCTGGCAATTCATTTTCTGACGTGAATCAGGTGCATTGCAAAATACCAACATGCCAATCGACCGGTGACGCAGCTGGTGTGAGCCCATCACAAGATCCTGTCTCCTCTTGTCATAACATTTAAAGTTGTTTGACTTGTCGTGGCTGTATTTGATATTTGTGTTGCTGAATATCTCTATCTGCCTGTTAATGGAACAGGGCCCGTGAGAACTGTCCTCACCACTTCCCCCTGCAAGTGAGGGACATGGATGGGGACCGGGTCAGTTGCCGATTTGCCATTGCCGAGCAGGGAGAGTGCCTCGACTGCGCTCCGCACGATTTTATAGAGCTGCATGAGGTGTGTATGACTGCAGTTTCCCTACTCAAATAACATTCAGTACATATACAGTGTATGAACTGGTATATATTTAGGTATATGGAAGACAGAGGCGGAAACGTATTCAGATCTTTATAAGTGTCCTTAATTTTTTGTTACAAGTAAAAGTTCCTGTTTTCAAAGCGAGTTAGCTAGTAAGCAAATGTGATGTGAATTTTATTTGAATTATTTATAATGTTGGACGCTTGAGTCTCAAACTAATCCTGATCCGTAAGAGATGCACCTACACAAGACACTGAAAAGTATTATGTTGCATAACAGGCAAATAACACAAAATTGTGGGTGGTTCCGTGCTTATTGTGCACCAGCTATACAACATGACAATAGATGATACAACGTGACTCAGAAGGTGCGACGCATTATCGACATTGAATAGAATCTTCACACGTGTGTCTTTAGTAACGTGCACACATGATGCATATGTTTGGACAGTGCACATACCTCACTTAGCTATTCAATACTACTTGATGTAATTCCATGTTATTTTAGAAGTAACAAAGCAGCTTTAAAACCAAAACCTGGGAAACGACTTTACAAAACACTAATAACATCAAGTGTTGTTACTGTAGCCCTGACGGTGTTTAAACACTCATATTAATTAACTAAAACAATAAAAAAACTGAGTAATCCAACTATTTATCAATATCATTACTGCAATACCAATCTGTTCTTTTCATTCATATGATTTGTTTCTGTTTTTCTAGGATAACTGCATGTTGACATTCACTGGAAACGCAGCTGCAGGACAGTATTTTATCTACCTGATGGCAGAGGACCGGATCCCAGTGCCCAGAATCAGCCACGTTGCACACAATGAACCGCTCAGCTCCGTCCCCGTGCACCTGTCTCTCACCGGTGAGTCTGCCCATCAGGTAGATGGCATTTATGTTGTCTATTTGTCGGGAATTATGAAAGGAGCAAATGTCAGAGACATGGAATAATGATAAGAAACTTTGAGGTGTGAACTCCCCTAAAATAGTCCTTCATTCGGTCCATTTCTTACTCGGCCTGTGTTCAAATGAGCAAATATCACAGAATAATGCAATTCACTTCCTTGTCTCTTAATGTCCGTCCCTGCAGTGGAGGCAGCAACCGCTCCCTGCAGCGCTGAACCTGTGGCGACAGGTGATACGCCTGAAGAGGATTCCATTCACTTTGTCCTGCCTTACCAAGAGATTAAATTTGACCTCAGCTATACGTCAACGGAGAGGTGAGCCATGTCATCTTAATGCTCCAACATTAAATATCTTTGACCAATCTCATTCTGTATACTTCTCCGGTGGAGCACGAAGCTCCTCAATAATATCAATATATCCTTTTCTATTCCGTCTAAAGTCTGGAGACATGGTTAATTAGATTAGTAGGATACACTGTTTTAGTGAAAGAATGAACTAACTGTCTGATCGAACTAAGTAAGTCAAAGTTAAGCAGTAGCAGTTTAAGTAGATTCTTCTTCTTGTTCTTTTCAAGGAGTGAACGATGTCAGATAATCATGATATCTCTGACCCTGACACCGAAGCAGCTAAATTTAACTTGTCCTACGTTAGTTTTAGTATAACTATTAATAGGACAACCGAGCTCTCCTCTGTGAAAAACATCTCTACAACATGCCTCGCCCAGGTAAAACACTCAGTGCAAGGGAAAAGGTCACACCAATGGCATGTATGCAATGCTTCTCCTCTACTCAGTCGAGCAGCTATGAAAATCTGAATGTACGAACTGGAGTAGCTATTGAGTGTCTCTTCTTAAAGAGTAAGTAGTCTCATCGGGAAAAATGATTAAAACTAACTGCATGTGTTTCTTAGATCTTAAATAGAACTGTTACAAGTTAGTTTTACAGTCTCAAAGGTTTCTCTCTGCATTTGCAGTGTTGTAGAGATAGCAGTCGTTGGCCCCCCGGAACTCTTCCGAGTGGACTTCCAATCGGTCGACTCTGCCTCGTCCATGAGCTTGGCTTGGGTCCGCGCCGAAAACAACCTGCCCCGTCTTCTGCCCATCTGCTTTGCTGCAAATTCATTGAGGTAGGTTGAACTGTCTTGTGACCTGAATTGCACAGCGCGCCCGAATTGGTGATTTGAGGCACGCACACATCAGCATGAGGAAGTTGTCAGGAACTTCTTAAGAGGCTTCGTCATCAAACCTGCAATCAGTGGATTTTTAAGCCTGAATAACCTGTTTGTATAAAAGCACATTCAGTCAACCTGTTTGAAGTACAGACAAGAAGAAGGACAAGAAGATCTGGTTTTGTTGTGACACTTTTCAAATGACTTTTCCTGTGTAAGTTCTAATGATTTGTAATATTATATGTGCAGTCTCAAAATTGTCTTATATTTTACGACCAGCAGTGGAGTATATCTTTATCTATACAACGACGCTGTACAGCCAATAAAACATAAAGCATGTAGGCAACTCATGGTAACCAGTAACTTCTCCTCATAAAGTCTAAACTACATCCTGGTGTTTGTTGCTAATGCTAAGAACAGGAATTGAAGCAATTTATACTGGGATGGTCAAGTTAATTCCACAAAAGTGAACACAATTATAAGAGGGAAATTGTTAAAACACACACACACACACACACACACACACACACACAGGCACACTAAAATGTCAAATATCCATATCTTAAAGAGACTGAAGAGGGCTGATTTGCACTTCTTGTCTTTCCAGTTTGCAGTCCGAGTACAGATGTGTGTGGCTGTACCAAAGTAAGACATTCAGCTTCCTTTCCTGTGAACCACAATGCTCTCTAAATAATGATATCAATAATTGATTGTTAAAACATGCTGTTCTTTGTATTTCCAGGGGAGATGAAGGCCCTGCCTGCTGGAACAGGTACAGAAAATATTACATTTATATTGAGGTTTTGTGTCCAATTCAGTTATTGCTCAGTACAATCATCACGTTTGTGAGTGTAACCAAGGATTGATAAAGTGAGACTATGCTGTTGTGTGCCTGCAGAGCTGACCTGTGAGGACACACAGATGACCCTTGTGCTCCCCGTCAGCTCACTGACCGACATCAACCTGGCTGAGCTGCAGCTGAACAGCCCCGCCTGCCCCGTGTCCTACAACGATACATATCTGACCGCCAGCATCTCCTTGGACGGCTGCGGCACCAAAGCTGTGGTAAAAGGCTTTCCTTTATTTGTTTCTTCTTTATTTCTTTTCGTTCCTTTTAACACTGAAAGTATTGTATGATTTCTGCCTCATTTCACTGGCTCAGAGCCGTGGGGTCAGACGTGAAACAAACTGTAAACTAGCGACAGAAGTAAATCACTGATTTTCTGTTACTCCTTGAAGTATGACTGTGCATTGACAGACCATTCCGACCATTTTCTGTTTTCCAGCAAGCCGGTTCGGAGCTGGTTTACACCAATACCTTAAAAAGTGTGCGCCCATACACCATGGTCAGCCGCAAGCCCTCCCTCATCCTCCCCCTGGCCTGCCGCATCCCTGGAATCCAGGTCAAAGGTCCACAGTTCCAAGTCAACCTGCCCTCGGAGGTGGAGACCTTCGGTAATATTGCAATTACTCTAGAATTCTACTTCCCAGGGGAGGGGCCCCTTTCAAGATTCACACGGGATCCAGTGCTACGCTCCCTTCAACGAGTACGTCGACAGTTAAATAATTCACCACTCAGCGTGAATAGTAAGGCGATCGGGGACAAGATCTCCACGCTGGACCTTCATGTGATGTCCAACACTAGTGTGGAACGAGCCGAGATGATCGTCAGCAATTGCCTGGAGTCTGAAACGGAAGACTTTGCTGTATCCTACCCCATTCTGGAGCAAGGGTCAGTAGGAAATGGCTTGAATGAACTTCATCAAGTTGCTGATTAGAAAGTTTGAAAGACGTGTTGAATGACACTGACTTTATCTGTCTCTGAATTTGAAATGTGTCATATGAACTAACGGGATTCTTTCACTATTCCTTCTTCAGATGTTCGTCTTCCGGCGGCGTACAGGAGATTGTTACAAATGAAACCGCTTCAAAAGTCTATCGCATGGATATGGCCTCATTGCAATCCACAGGAACAACGGTCTGTACTGTACTTTTTTCTTCTTGGTATAGTTTCTACATCTCTACATCGAAGTCAGGACAAAATGATTTTTGTCACGTTAATATAAAATAGCCATTTTTCCGCTCCTCACCCTTTTTAAAACTTACCTTGTTAGAGCTCCACTAAGTCCTGACTTGAGACTTGAGTTGGTCCTGAAGGATAAAAACAGCTGTGACTTGTATACAGATTTTGTGGTAAATAGTGAGTGTGTGTCTAAAAGGCCAAGCCAGGGCTTCAAAAAGAATATAGAAATAGTTTAATGCCACTTGAAACATCTGGGACCGGATCTACCATCACACCGTTCTCTGAAGTTTGGCTGCCTTGATGTGATTCATGAACGGATGCAAAACTGATGACATTCCCACAACACATCAGTCTTACCTAACTTACCCAATCCTGTTGATTTAATTCGTAAATATCTCCTATAAATCTCCTGGCTGTTTGTTTTGTACTCCAGATGCATTGTTACAGTATACTAACAACCCATAGTTCATGTGTAATAAATACTGTATTTGAAATTAGGTTTTGATGATCTAAAATGTATTTGAGCCGTCTCCTCACTGCTAACTTGTAGTTTTTTATCTTCTGTTGTGCAGATGTACGTGCAGTGCACAGTCAATCTGTGCATCTCCACCTTGCCCTCACAGAAGTGCCCAGATCTGTGTACCCGTGGCTTGAAGTCAAATACGCTGCTTAACAATTTGTATACGAAGACCTACACCATCAAGTCAGGAGCTGTTAGTTTGGTGATCACCACTCCTGCACCGGCTGTAACACCGACCGCCACTCCAGCCGCTACAGCGCAAGCGGCCACCACCTCACATGGTAAGACATAACTTCTAAACAAACCTTCAACTCTTTTTTTTATTTCTTATAATTTATTTAATGAAGAATGAACCCGCTGCCCTATGAATAACAATGTACACAATATCTGTCAGCAAGCTTTATGTTCTCTGTAAAGCATCATAATTAGATTTTTGAAATGATTGATAGAGCTCACTGTGGGCCTTTTGTAAGGCCTTCAGTAACCCCAAAATGAACAGATTAAAAATGTGCATGATTTCAGTGTGACTTTTTGCAACAGTAGTTTTTTTTCTGAGCGTTTTCAAATATTAATATGTGAGAATTTAATTTCAGTAAAATGTAAGTTAAGTTATCAACCATAATGTATAAGATGAGGAACACCTGCTTCTACTTACAAGCCAGTAAAGTTGAAACACAACAAATTATAGTCTACACAATTCCCTTTAAAATAAATCAACACCTCTCTTAAACAGTAAATTAACATTACCATCCTCATAAAGAGGGAATTTATTGCAGGTCCTTTGGCAAGTGGTCGTAGTTGTGAGACAATATACTGGAACAGAGCAGGGTGCAATGACGGCTATTGTCAAGAGTCCTAAAAAGTGAAGGCCAGTCCTGCAGAAGGAAAAGTTTTATAGCCCTGTTCTTCCTGTCAGCAAATTTGTTTGTTTTTTAAATGGAAAGATGTTCTAAGTCACTCTATAAATCTCAAGGGTACTTTGTTAAATTGTCTATGTACGTTCCTGGACACTCATCAACTTCTTCTCTCGTCTTCTCTCCTTCTGCAGCTCCAGAAAAGGCCCCAGTCATGGCGGTGGGAGTCCTTTTGACAACTATCATCATATTTCTTCAGCACATCTCTTTCTGAATACACTGAATGACCATACGTCAGAATATGCAGCACGGCATTGCTCTTCCACTGTATAGCTTGAGCTTTTTCAGAGAATTAAATAGAAGCTTACCCCTCACTACATGACCTGCCTCAATGCTCACATCACTTGATTCGAACTTCTGTAGTTTCTCATCTCACCAGTAGTGGTAGGATCATCTCTGTTTGAGCTGCCCCTCCTTTGACTCCACTCATTCCCTGTCAGCCCTTCCTGTCGTTAACTTGAAGGCAAAAATGCCAGAAAATATATTTAAAATTAGTGATGATTTGCTCATATTGAAAAACGTTTTGGGACAGCACTACTCTGTGACTGCAACTATAACCTCATAAATAATCCTATGTATACAAAGCTACCTGAAGATTTGGGCTGGATCTGTTCTGCAAATGTTGGGGGTAAATCATTAAGTAAATACACTCTGTATTATCAGATGTTCCTAACTATAGAGCAGGGAATACCAAAAGCATCAAACATCGCTTACTCCTTGTGAGGTCTTTTTGCACTATTGCTATTTTCTATTGTTTAAATGTTAACTTATCCTAAATACTGTAGATAAAACCAGGTATATTTAAAAACTACAATGACATTTACTGGTCTATTAACTGAGAATCCAATTTTTGCATTATTTCTTTGACTTATAGCAACTGCTTAAATCAGGAAAAAATGCTTCTGGTTATATGATGTACACTGATTTTATGATAGCAAATATATTATTAAACACGTATGCAAGCTACATTTGGTGCTTATTGATCTGTTTTGTCCTGAAGCTGCACAAGCTGCATTAACCAGCTGTGCAAGAAACGCCATAGCATACAGTGAAGACAGTTTGGAGAACAAAAGAAATGTTTGTGGAGAAAAAACTTGGTGTAAGCATTTTCAAGATTATACATCTTTTAATTTTTTACCAAGTTTTAGTCATTGACATTATGACCATAAAGAAATGACATTAATAATAGGCATCATTTAGGGGCAGACCTCCACCAAAGGCCAACAGCCAAACCCTTCTATTATATGCAACTCTTCAACTTAAATAACCACGTCTATATTAATTTGCAAAAGTATTAGAAATATGGTTACATTTTTGCATAAAGGCCAATGATATTTCCTGAGAAAATCTTTCCAATGCGTAGCACTTTCAAGTATACGTCAGCTTCTGTGCAGACTGAACACTCTGCTGGACTTCACTGCAGTAGATGCAGTCGAGGTGTGTCCCACAGTTTGTCAAGAAATTTGATAGATTTGGCAGAGTTGTTTGAATGACTAGAGGTGCCTTGACAGCTACAGTCAAGCTCCTCAGACGCTAGTTTTTTTTAAATCCTGTTGACGGACGGGAACTCAAAGAACGCAGACCTCCAACAATGCTAATGTGAAAAGGCCGTGATGTTATATTTATGAACTAAGCCAGGTAGTTTTTCTGTAATCCTGGTAACAAACACACAAAAACGAAAAAAAAACTGAAGATAAAACATACGGGAAACAAAATGCTTCCTGCAGCATCACTGCCTCCACCCCCCAGCTGATCATATCGGATTCACCTGTAGGTTGGTTTACTTTGGGTCCTAAATACAAGCATTCCTGATGTTTCCATGCACATCCTGTCTTATGCGGCAAAAGCAATGAAAACAAGTTTTTACATATCTTGTAGATGAACAAATAGATTTTGAGTTCTGTACACTTAGGAGTCAATCTATAAATTATTGGTTAATAAAGTAAAATCACTGTTACAGTAACTAATGCATGATGAAATGAAAGCATGTGGGATAGCCTGAGTGTAGTCGAATGTTAAATAAATCTCATGTTTGATGTTTCTATGGTCATAAAAACATGTTTGCACAAGCTTTGTGATGTGCTGCTCAGATTACTTTCAAATCCAAAGATTTCTTTCAACATTTTCCAAAAAGCCAAAAGGAACCAGCAGATGGCAGAATTTCAACCAAAGATGAGGATTTATCTTTTCCTCAAGTCCAATTTGAGATAATTCCTTCACATTTCGTTTTTGATGTTATGTAAGCAGTCATTTAGCAAACAAAGCATGTTATTGCCAGAGGGCCTAAAAGGGATATAGATCTTCTTGTCTTGATAGAACAACTGAATGCAACACCATGTCGGAAAATGATTTGCCCTGAAAGAATCATGTATAAGGAAAATAAAACAAGTCTGGGGAATCTGGGGAACACCATACCTGAAAGGAGCAAAGGGAAGTGGTCCCTACCCAGTGCCTCGGTCTTTTTGAAAGTTTAAAAGTACAAAAGGTTTAAAAGTACAAGGATTGAGCCCACGCCATCATCAACAGCCATAGAGGTCATTACGTTGTAAGTGCTGTGGAAATATAGAAACCAAATTGAAATGTTTCAAACATTTAGTCTCCACCGTGGCTAAAAGTTAAAACTAAATTATTTTGAAATCTAAGTTCAAAATGGAAATAAATTGTTATTTACAGGATAACATTTAAAGTACATTTTTGTTTAATATAGTACACTGTGTTTGGAGATTTGGGCTACAAGTACCTAATCCCAGAAGGGGATATCACATATTAAAGCAGCTTCCAACAGTTAGATAGACATTAACATGTGAACAAGATCGACAGATATAGAAAATTAATATATATGAAAGGGGTATATGCAATTTTTCTACATTAGGCTCGGTCTGTGTAGGCATACAATAAAATAAAGATGAATAAATTAATATGTTCTGATATCTTATGTGTAATTATCCACCTGTAATGTACCAATATTGCAGCGTGGACTCTTTGGAGTAGACTTTGTGCAGTTACACTTGAACTTGGAGTGACTACAAACTGACCAGACGCCTTTAACCAAAGATACCGGCCTTTACTGTATTTGTTTTCATTCTCGAGAGCCGACCAATCCCAGTTCAGATTGGGAGGAGACTAGCCGCCATCATGATAGACACGCCTCTAGGTTCAAGGAACACCGCTTCATACATACACTGTTGTTAGCGACGCAGCCACTACGGTAAATTCCATTTTTGACATTTCCACTTGAGACCACCTCACCAAACCGCACATCTTGTCACAGCCAGTTGAACGCTAGAGTATCGGTAACCTGTTTGGGTCCCGTTACACTGGTGTGTCACGTTGTTGCTGGTGGCGGTCCTGCGAGGTAAGTTAAACTAGCTAGTTAGCCGCACATAGCCTGTACTGATGGGGGTTGGTTGTTGTGCTAACGTAGCATTTACTAAACGTTAGCGGCCACATAACCTTGCCCAAAAGACTAAGTAGTGACTAATGTTGCCACTTCTGCGACGGCATAGCATTCCAATGTATTTCGCCTTTGAACCCATAACAATTTGAGACTTGTGCAAAGGCGGCTTCAGCTTGCAGCGTCAATAAATGAATGTTAGTCAAGCTTGTTTGAACGAGGCTAGCAGGCAACGACCATGATTTAGCTGACAGGCTAACGTTAACGCTGAGTAGATGGACCTGACAAGATGTAACGTGATTTTAGATTGTTTGTTCCAACAATTTAACCGAGTGTATTTGAGTTTTTGTGCCACCAACGTTAATAACAGAATGAGGTCGTTTGTGTGGCAGCTGTGTTTTCTTCTGTCCAACTTTTCGCACAACTTCATGTTTAGTCGACCTTACGTGGAAGCTAGCGTTAGCTTGATCTACAGCTAGCGCTTTTCACGACATTCAGCTTGCTTGGGTATAATACTTGTCTAACTTTATATAGCTAACGTTACGACTGCAAATGCTAATACAATTTCTGCGCTCCACACCGCCAACTATGCTGTTGCTTTTCAAACTGCGACGGGGCATTGCTGATTTTCAGCATCTTCCACAGAACAGCCAGGGTAGTGCTAGCTGGCTAGCATGTTCGACTCAATTGGATGTTTTAGTCCCGTTTACCGAGGACAGTCGGCAATATCGGATATAGACAAACCGACATTATCATTTATTGTCTCTGCCCAGTATACCAGCTGCGGATAGTGAAGGTTCGCTTGCTTGCTACGTAACTTCGGTCAACGTCAGCCTTCCGACAAGCCAAAGTAGACAGCTCACCGAAAACGGATGGTTTAAGCTCGATGTTTGGCGGGGAGGGGGAGGGGATGAGGTAGAGCTACATACAGCGAGCGAGAAAGACGGCGCCTACGTGCCTTTAAAGAATTGACTGGCAACTAACCTAAAATTTAGCTTTTGGTTGCGTTAGTCGACTAATTTCGCCACCTTTACCGTCTGCCACATTTTTTAAGCGTTTTGGGCTAAATATCTGAGGCTGAATAAGCGTCTAACACGATCTCAGCGACTCAGCTCCGAACGCTCAGCCTCTGTTTTCCGAATGTGTGGTGCAAGGCAACAACCTTCCGTTTGGAACGCAGCCGTCCTCCCCCTGCTGGCCAAACGGTATAACGTTCTTTAGGGAACATCAATAATTTACGCATTTCTTGAAAAATGTACTTGAAATTGTGTTGGGAGTCACATACATAAACGTCCTTTTCAACAGTTATGTAATCGCCAGTAATTACTGACAAATGTTGTTTGTAAATCCTATCGCTTTTTCTCCCCGTTGCACCATATGAATAAGCGTATTTTGGGGTAGTTATAAATTGTTGACTCTTATTTTAATGTTTGGTAAAATGATTTAGAATTTTATAAAATATGAAAAAGGAAATGTTTTGATTTTCACTGACTACTTCATGTACTGTATGTCTGTAATTTGACACTAGTGCACTTACACTTACAAATCCACAGTACTAACATGAAGTTGCCAATATTGAATTTTTTTTTCCTCATTTTGTAAACTGAACTGGGTGTAGCTCTCATGTTGACACAAAGTCTGTAGGGGGGAACAACTTTTGGAGAGAGACGTTTAGTATCCAAATGCCTAAGTACGTATGAAAACAATGATAGAGATGCACAGGCTTTGTCTTTCAAATCTCTGTTGAAACAATGTCATGTTGAAAAGAAAAAAAACTATTTCGACAGTTGTTTTTAAAAAATTAACAATTGACCTCTGGCAAATACGGTATGTATCAAACTCTTGGTCACTTTCAAAAAACGTATTTGTCCTCTAAGCTGCATTGCATTTCTCTCAGATGTGTATTACTTGAAGGCCCGTGTAGTTACAGTCAATGACTATTTTTTTGCATAACTATCATTGACTTTTTTTCTGAATCTATTACATTCACATTTGTCATTTAGCAGACACGATCGTCCAAAGCAACCTGCAATAGTACATTTTGTCAAACAGTTGGGAACCAACTGTGCATCACAGTGTTAATCAGTCAGCCTTTTTGAAAGAGTTACGTAGCATGGGTTAACAATTTTAATTTTCTTTTTGTCGCTTGATTTGTTTTTTTGTTTTTTTCGGCATATTTTTGTTATTGTGGTTCTGTTGTTAAGTTGAAATATCATACACAAATAGGATTATATTTGCTTTAATCAGGTTGACCACCCTTTGTGTCTGTTTCAAACCCTTTAGGAATTCATACACAAGTTGTTAAAAGACTAAGTAAAATTCATCAGACTATTAACAATCTATTTTTCTCTCTTCCTTTTAGCCCCTTTGACTATGTGTATACAATGAAGAGGCGCGTAGAGGACCAGGAACCAATATTTGCGTCCCTGCAACAGCAATCACGTCATCCCCCATTTCAGAGTATTGCAGAGAGCTTCCAGCACCAGGCCCTTGCCCCAGCCCCTACAGTGATCGAGGCAGCCCCAGAAAACATGCAGCCATCCACCGGCATCCAGTATTCTCTCCCACAGGGTTACCAGGTATGTTGCTGTGAGTTGGTGGTTCAACTGAGTCTTAATTTAACATTTACCCAATGCTATATACCATATTTGTATGGCCACCCCTGACCAAAGTTTTTCCTAGTCGACTCATCGCTGCATGTTTGTGATATGAATTTAATTATATTACTATATATTATGGAGTTCATTAGATGCCCCATAATTAGAATAGGAAATTGAGTTACAGGATTGAGTGAGATCAAGCCTATAAACACTGTGCTACGTTACAGAGAAATACGTCGTATTTATAAGCCTTTACGCACAAACGCAAAAAAAGTGGTTCTGATTCTAACACAACTTGTGAACCTGGACCAACAAGAAAATAATACATTTGAAATATTTTACATATACTTTTCATAAAACAGCTTTTCTCAGACGGGTTAAGCTGAGGGGCAGACGAACGTGAAGGCTATTATAAGTTAAATAGGGATTTTTTTTTTTTAACTTTGTGTCATGCAAAGCTACACTAGGGGGCTACCAGCATTTGAGTGTTATAGAGTGCCTTTTATATGCAATTATACTTCTTCTTCAAAAGGTGCCTACAATGCCTCAGAGCACAAGTGGACATGGGCCTAACAATGCTGCACCTCATGCTGGACTCCATGCTCACAGCATAGCAGTTCAGTCCCAGGGTCCTGCAGTTGTCCAAGGTCACGTTCATCCACTTGCACCCATGACTTCAGCCCAAGGACAGCAGCAGTTTCAGCGACTGAAGGTAAGTTAACCTTGAATCAGCCATTCTGGGCCAAGTATGTTCATCTATGATAATGAGAGCACAGGAGAAAGCAGTGAAAAATATTATTAATGAGGACTTTTTTTAATTGTCAACATGTATCATCGAGGGTTCTGAGTGTAGGTTGACTATGCATTTAGTGGTAACAGAATATCTGCTCCTTTTGGGATTGACACTGATTTCCACATTGTTTTACACATCTTCTTTGAAGGTTGAGGATGCCTTGTCCTATCTGGATCAAGTAAAGCTCCAGTTTGGGAATCAGCCACAAGTTTATAATGATTTCCTTGATATTATGAAAGAGTTCAAGTCACAGAGGTGAGCGTAAAATATTTCTTCAATGTTTCTAAACATCTTCAACTTCAAAAAAATTGTCTTTTCAAGTTTTTAGATATAGATCCAACAATCATCTTCTAGCAGATTGATGTATTACATGCATGAGGTGCTAAATTACCGTAAATGATTCTGTTACTACAGCATAGACACGCCTGGAGTTATCAGCCGTGTGTCCCAACTCTTCAAGGGCCATCCAGACCTCATTATGGGGTTTAACACCTTCTTGCCACCTGGATATAAGATTGAGGTTCAAACCAACGATCTGGTGAATGTGACCACACCAGGGCAGATTCACTACATCACGCCTCATGGTATCTCCGTTCAAAACATCCCCGTTAGTGGGACGCCCAGCCAACCTGTGAGCCAACACCCACACCAGAGTCTGCCACAGGCTAACACGCACACCACTACAACCACCTCCCCACCCATGCCAGCCCAGGCCGCAACGAATAAAACAAACAAGGTAAAATATGGGCCAATGTATTGCTTCAATAAAGTAAAGTAAAAGGGTGTTATTGGGCCTATTTCATTAGCTTATATCCTAATCAAGTATTGGTATCATATCTATTTTTTATTTCTTTCTGAAATAATGCTAACATGAGCTAACTGAATCTTAACTCAAAAGATGTCATGAAATGTTTACATACGTCTCCTTTGCCCCATAAGCCAATGCAGTCTCCAGTCCACACCCCCGCCAGCCAGCCAAACCCATCCATCCCATCCTATGCCTCACCGCGCTCGCCTTCAGTTCAGTCCCACACTCCTGTGAGCAGCACACCATCTGGCGGGCCACCGCTCCAGAACAACCAGCCTGTGGAGTTCAACCACGCTATAAACTATGTCAACAAGATCAAGAACCGCTTCCAGGGTCAGCCAGACATCTACAAAGCCTTCCTTGAAATACTGCACACATACCAGGTGAGGAAATATGCACTAATAAAAGAAATTCAGGGATTCTGATACAATACTTACCTTAGAAATGAAAGTGTGAACCCCACAGAACTGACCTTGTAACAATTTTCCAGAAAGAGCAGCGGAATGCTAAAGAGGCAGGAGGCAACTACACTCCAGCACTGACTGAACAGGAAGTCTACACTCAGGTGGCAAAACTCTTCAAGAATCAGGAGGATTTGCTCTCAGAATTTGGACAGTTCTTGCCCGACGCAAACAGCTCACTGGTGAGTCTAACAGAAATACACTCCTAAGAATGGCCATTGATACTAATTTGGCTTTGTGCTTAAGACAAGCCTTTCAGAATTGTCATTGTAGTGGATGTTATAGCCACTGGTCGATAAAGGTTTAATGCTAGTGGTAGGTAGTTTTAAGAGGGATCACAGAGTCAATTCCCTGTTATTCCTTTCTGACCAGTTCATTCGGTTTCCTTTATTCTTTTGGTTGGGCAACAGGACTTTGGGTGATAGGACTGTGCAATGATGGAGATATCTACCAGTCCAGATTTAGCAATACCATTTCTACAGTGAAGCTATGTTTTGGGCGGATTATGTATCAAATAGGGCTGGATTCTTGCCTATTGTCACAAACACTGGCCTTTTAAAACAGCGTGATTTGGCTAACACGAAGGAGAACAGCGAAATTGGAAATGCAGAATTTAATTTGTTGCAGTACACTATTTTAAACTAGTGTACTGCCCAGATGTTACTTCGCCTCAACTGGCACACTCAGTCCTGGATGTTAACTTGGTGATTAAATGCGATTTATGAGTGTAATTACGATGCTTCGGAGCATACAATTGTGACACGGGCCACATAAGTCACAACATTGCAATGCTTGCAAATGTGGGATAGGTGGAAGAAATACACTTGAGAATGCGGTGTGAGACACCAAGGAAGTTTATAAAGGAAGGGTGACCCGCATCAGAAGATTTATCATTTTGCCTGACAGATGTGGTGGTGTTGGAGCCTCCGTGATTGGTCACGCCACAAGGCAATTCCTGTAGTCAGATACCTAACTCTGTTTTCAGAGAACCAGGGTAACCCCGGTAACCAATAATCTTGTCCATTTCACTTCGCCCCTGCTTAGGAAGTAGATGATGCTGTTAAAGTTTTGACCTCTGTATGGTGAGATGATGATGTGTGATTCTCTTTTCAGCTGCTGAGCAAGACCGCACCAGACAGGGCAGAGTCAGTGCGAAATGATCACGGTGGGACAGTAAAAAGATCCTTACTAAACAGCAAACAGAGACTGAGCCAGAATGGGCTGCCAATCAAGAGACCCGCAGTAGTGGGAGTCACACCCCCTGTCAAGGTGCACACCGTTCTACATGTTGCATGTATTCAGCTTATTGTATTGCTTTGTTACTTTCTGCTAAGATATAGTCACAAATTATTTTGAGTACATTCTTGCAGTGAGCAAGTGTTAATCCAGGTCGGTACACTGCTATTTTTTTTGTCAAATAAGTAATGCAATTGTACATAAAAAGTCAAGTTTTGGATTGTGTATCTTGAAATTTCCCTCCATTCGGATACCCTTGTTTTATCAAATCCTTTTTACACTTTCAGAAGAAACCCAAAGTGTTGGGGAAGGATCATGGCATGACTGATGTCAGCAAACACAGCACCAGCACTGAAACGATGTTCTTTGAAAAGGTCAGGATTTCAAATCACTTATATTGTTGTTATTTATTGTCCTTGACTTAGTAATACTAATTAATGATAACATGTAGATGATTGTTGTAGTATTTCATGTATTCACCTCAAGGAAACATTAAAAATATTGTCATCATCCCTGAAAACTCCAACAGGTAAAGAAAGCTCTTAGGAGCTCTGAGGCGTATGACAACTTCCTGCGCTGTTTACACATCTTCAACCAGGAGGTGATTTCGCGTGCTGAGCTGGTTCAGTTAGTCATCCCGTTTCTTGGGTGAGTTTACAGATCACATAGTCTGCTGGTGCAGCAGTTAAATACACATACTGTTGTATTGCCTCCATAACTGCTCCTGTTCATTGTAGGTGGAGAATGTTTTCATAAAAACAAGACACATTTTGTTTTGCTTTCATTGAAATATTGCATCTGTCAAGCTGCATAAACTAAATACTATAATCATAAACCTCCAAAGTTTTGATATAAAAGATGAGACAAACACAGAGTTCTGTTCCTCTCATAAACAGTGTATTTAACATACAATGTGGAACACTTGACAGAAAATTCCCAGAGCTTTTTACCTGGTTTAAAAACTTCCTGGGCTACCGAGAGTCAAGCCACGGAGATTCAAGCCATGCTGAGAGTTTACCCAAGGAGCGTGCAACCGAGGGCATTGCCATGGAGATTGACTATGCTTCCTGCAAGAGGCTGGGGTCCAGCTACAGAGCACTGCCAAAGAGCTACCAGCAGCCTAAATGCACAGGCAGGACGCCACTGTGCAGAGAGGTGAGCCACTGAGACCTTTTTTTACATTTTCCTTATCAATTTAATTAAGGTTTGAATCAAGCAAATGTTCTATTGTAGGTTCTGAATGACACATGGGTGTCATTTCCATCTTGGTCTGAGGATTCTACATTTGTAAGCTCCAAGAAGACTCAATACGAGGAGCATATTTACAGATGTGAGGATGAGCGCTTTGAGGTGAGATTACTCAGTCCATCCACAATACAACTTGGTTAAAGAGCATTGAGAGCATATTCTTGAAACTAATTGGAAAATCTATGACACTGTTAACTGATTTACTGACTCACTGTGTTCAGGGAATGCCCTGCTGACAGCACCAGCAATAATGTAAATAAATGTTGATGTGCAAAAGCTCTGAAACATATTTTACTGTGATTGCGCCCCTTCAGCTTGATGTGGTGTTGGAATCGAACCTCGCCACAATCCGAGCCCTTGAGTCAGTGCAACGAAGGCTTTCGCGCATGTCTGCAGAGGAGCAGCTGCGTTTCAAGCTGGACAACACAATGGGTGGCTCCTCAGAGGTCATTCACCGCAAAGCTATCCAGAGAATATATGGGGACAGGGCCAACGACATCATCGACGGGCTCAAGAAGAACCCAGCTGTGTCCATCCCCATAGTTCTCAAGAGGTTTGCTAAGATTCAGATTTCTTAGATTTTTTAAAAGAAAATGCATATAGTTTGATGTAGAACAATCTAAGTGCTAAGTGCATCACTTTTTTATCCCTTTGTTCAGGTTAAAAATGAAGGAAGACGAATGGAGAGAAGCTCAGAGAGGCTTCAACAAAATTTGGCGGGACCAGAATGAGAAGTATTATCTGAAGTCACTCGACCATCAAGGAATAAACTTCAAACAGAACGATGCCAAAGTGTTTCGTTCAAAGACCCTGCTCAATGAAATTGAGATTTTGTATGATGAGGTAAGCAAACGTTCTCTTAACAATCGTATAAAAGATTCTATGTGGAATTCATTCATTTCTTTGTGCACACAGCGTGATGGGGAATGTGTAATTGTTTGCGACAACATAGTTGCGTTTATTTTTTAATGCTGTCAATGGGACTGGGATCATCGACTCCTGTTGTCAAGAGTTACTTTACCCTCAAACCATACAATAAGAGGGGTCATTAGGGATAATGATTCGGCTCAATTAACTCATGCCTGTGTCTTGCAGCGCCAGGAGCAAGCATCAGAGGAAACTGCCACACCGCTTCCCAGCGGCCCACACATGAACCTGAGATATGATGACAGCCAGATCCTGGAGGATGCCGCTGCCCTCATCATCCACCACGTCAAAAGACAAGTGGGCATCCAAAAAGAGGAAAAGTACAAGATCAAACAGATCATCCAGCACTTCATCCCTGATCTCCTTTTCGCCCGGCGAGGTGAGCTCTCTGATGTGGAGGAAGAGGAAGATGATGAGATAGAGAACATGGATCTGGATGAAGATGGTCCCAAGAAGCACAATGGCCTGCCAGGCAACAACCCATCAAAGTCCAAACTCCTCTTCGGCACCACGGCAGCTCAGAAGTTGCGGGGCACCGATGATGCTTATAACCTGTTCTTTGTGAACAACTACTGGTATGTCTTCCTCCGTCTTCATCAAATCCTCTGCTCTCGTTTACTGCGAGTCTATGGGCAAGCAGAGAAGCAGATTGAGGAGGATTCCTGCGAGAAAGAGTGGGAAAGAGAAGGGTTGGAGTCCAAAAGAGACAAGAATGAAAATCCAGCAATCCAGCTTAAGATGAAGGAGCCTAGTAAGTGCAAAGACTTTAAAGGTTTATGTTTCATTAATTTCCTTCACTTAAATTCACCACAGGATTTTGATTTCTCGCCATATTTCCTCACTGATTCTGTGTCTTGTTCCAGTGGATGTAGATGTAGAGGACTATTATTCAGTCTTTCTGGAAATGGTGCGTAACCTTTTGGATGGAAACATCGAGCCGGCTCAGTACGAGGATTCCTTGAGGGAAATGTTTACTATCCATGCCTACGTTGCCTTCACCATGGACAAACTCATCCAGAGCATTGTCCGACAGGTCAGCACATCCAAGATTTTATCCTTTTAGATTGGATTTTTGTCAGTCAAATATTCCAGTGCAGTATCACCCATGAATTATTATAATTAATACTTTCGTTTATGGAATAAAGGACTTCTGATTCTGAGCTTGGTGACAGATGACAAATTATTTAATTTCACTACCTACCGAGCTTAATTTTTTTGCATTAGAAAGGATTTTGTTGAGTCAGTGTTTTGCAGTAATCCAAACTTTCATTAGCTATAACTAGTGGATGATTGAATAGTAAACCTTTAATACCTGTTGAACGTTGTTGTCACTTGTAGCCTCTGTAATGACGCTTGCATACTGAACATATCTGTTTCTCAGCTCCAGCACCTTGTCACTGATGACGTGTGTGCACGTGTGACGGACATGTACCTGAGCGAAAGTGCCAATAAAGCCACAGGAGGCACCCTGCCCACACAGTCATCCAGGGCACCAGCAGAGGGCACCTATCAACGGAAAGCAGAGCAGCTTATGTCAGATGAAAACTGCTTCAAGGTGCCACGAACGCAACATCATATATTATCATACTTTTGTAAATCAAGCTGCAGTTTTTTAAACACTGAAATACACGTTTGTTATACTTTCCTCTCATTGCTTGTGTTTTGTCTAGTTGACGTTTATGAAGAACCGAGGGTCTGTTTGTCTTGGCATGGAGTTGTTGGATACAGAAGAGGAGAACTCTGATGACCCAGCAGAGGCAAGACTCGATCGATCAATTAATTAATTCATATTTAAGTAGAGTTCATACCCTGAGTGCAGTTTAATAGCCTCACTCGCCTGCCCCCGCTGTATGAGTGGTCCGAACAACAGCCGCACACAAAGGTGTTAGTCATTTGGCATTGATGTCGTGTCTGAAAATGTTTGATAGTTGATTGACTGGTGCATTCACCGGTTCCAGCTTCTGAATTGAATCGTTTCCTTTCTCCCTTTTTATGAAGTTAGTAACTGATACTAACAAGCAACTTGAGGACATTACATTAGACATGTAGAAAACAGACTATGACGCCAGAGTTGCTCTCCAGACTTCGCCTTCAGGCTGTTGGCATGGCGCGTCGTCCTCGACGTTGTTGAGGCTCCAGGGTAGTGAGCACTCTGCTCATTTAATTAGAAATTATAATTTTTTCTTTTTCTTCTCATCCTCATCCAGAGACCAAACTCTCTGGTTTATATTCCTATTTATATTCCGCAGCTTTTCATAGAAAGGGGGGGGGGGGTTGTTAATATATCATTCATAGCAGATCTTATTTAATATTTATTCCTAAAATCATGTCGAAATAGAATTATATGGTTATTGACAGACTCATGGAGTGATAACAAGAGATCAAAATCCCCCTTTGACCCTTATTTGTCCACTAAATCCTTTTTTTTAAACTCGGCTTCATCCAGAGATTTCTGATATTTGCTCTGAACATTTTTGCAAATTACTGCATATTTTATTATCAAATGCCTTATTAGCATATTACCATTTCAGAAAACTTGTAATAAATGTAATTATTCTCCCAAGGTAAGCAATTAACTACCATTGTAATACCTATTAACCAAATTTTGCCCTATTCACCTATGGCGCCTTAATCAACAGTTCAAATCAGAATTAGTTGCATCCTAATGTGTATGGACATAAGTATTATATATATTATAACACCTTGTAGGGCTGTGATGTTTGTGTTATTGTAGCAACATGGAGTAACAGTATTGCGAGTTAAACCTATGACAACAGCAGGTTTAATGGGCAAATTAAAAGCCAAAAGATTTGGTGATTATTGTACCTGGTCTGGAGAGATGTCTGTTTGTTAATGGGAAAGATGATTATTTCCTTCTGCTCTTCCTGAACAGAGGTGGTCAGACTACGTGGGCAGATACTTGAACTCAGATTCGGCATCCCCAGAGCTACGTGAGCATTTGGCCGAGAAGCCGGTGTTCCTCCCCAGGTGAGGCCCCAGCCATGTCTCCCTCTTGTGTGCACACTTAAAACTTCTGTCCTGAGCCTCTATTCAGTCGAGCAGCTACTCAACTGTTGACATGGCAGACAAGCTGCTGAAACTCATTTTCAGAGATAAAAACTGGCACTTGACTTAAGGATCTCTCTCTAATCTCAACATTTTTGTATTGGAGCTCAGCCTTAGTTGTCACGGACAGACAACAAGACTCTTTAACCAGAGTGACTCCAGCGTGAAATTTTGTCTGGGATGAATGTTATTGGCCCTGAACATATTTCCGTTTCTGACCTCTGCCTCACATAGAAGACTGCACTTTACATAGTCATTCTTTTTTAAAAAAGGGAATTTATTTATTCATTCATTCAGTTCCTTTTTAATGGGAATTTTATTTATAAATGGAAAGGTTTTTAAAATGGTTTTGGCTTGATCATGGTTTTTAATTTCCACTTTAGCAGACATTTGGTTGATTTTTCACATTGTATTGAATTCAAATGATGATTTGCATTGTGTAACATAAGAACAAAAAGTTGTTGAACACACATTTGGAATACACAAACTGGGGGGAAAAAGAATGGGTCCCACTTTTGGATATTTTATTTCATTTTTCTACAATGTCTTTGACCTAAGTTAGAGAGAGTAGAGCTCTTGTATCAGACCTGAGTAAGTTTGTTAATACAGGACAGTGAAGTCATGGTTTTTTTTTTCTTCCTTGTCATGCCCTTTCTTTGTGATTGTATTAAAACTGAAGGTCCTGTATGTGACTCAATCACTGTTTGCAACTGTAAATGTTCAAATGTCCAGTCTGTTGTACTCGGTGTTATGTTTGTATTGATTTTCAGTGGAAACAGTGCTCTCCCTTTGCAACTTTTTGTTGCGGGTGAGGTTTTTCCACTGGTTTGAGAAATTTGTGCTCATGTTTTTTAAAACTCTGGTCAAGCACATTATCCGCAACACCTGTACAGAGGAGTAGGGTTTGTAAATAAAATGATCGTCTAAATTGTATGTTCATATGTTGGTGTATTTCTTTCCTGGCACCTTAAAGCTGTGCTTGGAGGCGTGGGTGTGTCTGCTATGTCCTAAAAGCTCCAGATGAATGTTGCATATGAGGCATGTCTTTGATTTCTTTTAGTGCTTTTTGAGTTGTGGTTTTGTTTTGTTTTTTGAGATGGCTGTCCATTACCATAAACATTTCAAAAAGGCTTTTTAAAACAGAACAAGCTTGCTCTGTTTTCTCTTATTTAACCCATTGCATACATCAGGGATCTGGCCTGTCATTTATCATTGGGCTCACCCGCATCGTGTCCTTTTTTCTTTCATCAAATCTATGAGAGGTCAGCAGCACAAGAGGCCAAAACACTTGGCCCATCAGCACAAAAACCTTCAGTGGCAGTACAAATCCAGCAGTTACTTTTCCAGTTGTGTTGGGTCTCCATCTCATGATCATGACACTCTGTACGTTGTTGGTGAAAGTATGTGCACATCAAACAGTTTTACCTGAAATTGGCCTGGAAAGACACTGTCATGTCTTTTAAATGGAGCCCTGAATGCAAAAATATGCTTCATTGTTTCAGTCCTCGCTCACCTGTACCCTCTGTGGTAAGTACACATTTAAAACTTTCATTCAGGTGGGGTGAACATTTGCAATTTTTATTACCTGCACAAAACTGGGATCAATATTCACCGAATAGACTTTTTGTTTGCCAGCATATTGATTTGCACTATGTGGCCGTGCAACAGACGTGCACTGTAAAAAAAACATTACTACTGCTGCCTCTGCTGCTCTTATAGATCCACATTTCCCACGAATGATTTGACTCCCTATCTAATTCTGTTTCTCGGTGAGTTGCAATGCATGGGTTTTAAAACTCTTGTTTAAAGGGACAGTCTTCTCAAATTAGAGTAGAAAGTTCTCAAATCTGCTTGTTAAGATTGTGTGTCTATTTTTGCTGACTACATATTTTAATCTGTAAAATGGCATAGTACATACTGTCAAAAACAAAATTGTGTCATCTAACAGTCAAAAGATCATAGATATTTGTGTGAACTTTACATGTAATGTGATGTGTGGAATAAAAATCTGTGATTTCTTTTGTTTTTTTTTATTTTCCCGGTCAGCCAGAATTGTTCAGGACTGTCAATCTGTTCTACCTTTCAGGAATTTGAGAAGGATAAGGAAGTGCCAGAGAGGTTGGGAGCAACTGCAACAGGAGAGAATGACCAAGGGCCCCTCTGACAAGTTGCAGGACGGCAAGGGTGAACTAAAGATGGAGTGCATGTTCAAGCTTAACTCCTACAAGATGGTGTATGTCTGCAAATCAGAAGACTCCATGTACAGGCACACAGCACTCACACGGGCTCATGAGGTAAGCACAGAAAGTAGTAAAGAATCGGTCACAAGTAAAGACACTTAACAGCCATGTGTCCACTTACATCCTTAGAAGATAACCTCTTCAAACTAGGGTGCACCCAGTGTTGACTCGATGTGTGCAGCCAACAGATCATTATGTTACATGAGTGACGATCACAAAGGTTTCAAATGAGAGAAATATTTACAGCTGCAAAAATGTGGATGTGTGCAAATGAAAAGATCCTGGCAAAGAAATGATGGAGCATTAAATAACTGTTCAAAACATCTGATAAAACAAACAGGGACAATATAAGTGGATGGCTGGTGGTAGTAAGGAGTTCTGGAAACAATATTTTACAATTGAATTTATAGTAAAACATGATGGAGAATAGATGTGATGATAAAAGCTTTGAGTCTGCAAAGTCCTTGTTGAAGTACATTTTAAGTGCTTGAATTCCACTCTTAAAAAGCTGATGGAACAGTTTTACCTAAATGTTTCCTCATGTGTCTTCTCAGTTTAAATGTATATAATATATTGAATACTTATTTGTATCAGTCCTGATGTGACACACTAATGGAGCATGATCAACACTTTGACGTTTTCATTAATAACTGCACCATCAGTGTTAATTAATCCACTGGATTAGAAGAGGGACCCTGCCTTAAATCATCAATCAGGGCCCCGCTGGACACTTCACAACACACAACCTTCCCTCAGTTCATTGAACTAACTCAGATCAGCTGTTCTAGAAGCCAAACCAGTTTGACAGCTTTGAGACCTCCTCAAGATTCTGGACAGTTTACAAAACAAAATGTTGTTTATCCTGTGATCACACATTGTGGCCACGATGGCGACCTTAAAAAGGACATCTAACATTTTCTACCTTGTAGAGTCAGAAGAAAGAACTGCCTTTAAGTGTCCTAGTTGACGAGCAGAGTACAGTTCCCACAGGATAAATTAGGTTTTACCTTCAGTCATTAGACCTAAAAGTTCTGGATCGTCTTCACCTTTCACAGCCAAGCTGATTGTTTATTCTGTTTTGATATTTCTTTACTACATCGAGATGTATCCCACTACATGAACCCCTAACAACTTCATGGACTAATTTCTGTGAGCATCATCTTTGTTTATTTACTGGTATCATTGTAGCTGAATCCCTTCTTTCTGATTATCGTCTATTCCAGTCCCACCAGCGGGTCAACAGACGCCTACACAAACGCTTTCAGGCTTGGCTGGACGACTGGGCGAAGGAGCATGTGACGAGCAGCATGGCGGCTGAAACCAACAAGTGGCTGATGGGAGGTGAACAAGAGGGACTGTTGCCTTGTACCACCACCTGCTGCCCGGAGGTCCTCCATTATCTCAACATTAACAAGTATCGGGTGAAGTACCGAACTCTGTAGCTGATGTCTCTCTGTGGCAGTGACCATAATCACACCACACTACTGCCATGAAAGACTCTACACATACAGCAGCTTCATGCAGATATTCAACCTGCCGTTAATGGATTCATTTGCCAAATTCTGGCTCAGTCCAGGATTCACATTGAACATGAAGTTTTTCCCTTTTTGCAAAAGCAGGCGGATCTAATTCAGGAACTCTGCCATAACTTTTTAACTTGCGCTGCAAAATATGCACTGTATGAAATAATAGTTTTATAGGAATTGCTGTCACTCCATTGGAAAGATTGTCAGTGTGTTAAGTGCAGATTAGGGAATGAAATGAACAAACACTCCATACTGCATCTTCTCTCTTGTACTACTCAGTTTGAACAGAACACCGAGTTAAATGTTTCATAAAACTCCCCTACTTACCAATAAATCAGCTGTTTTTGGAGGACCACATCGCCACAGTACAGGAAATAGAAACAAACGACCTCAGCCCGTCTCTTCAGGTAGCAAGAACTCGTATCTGTTGCCTCTGGTGAAAATGTGTGTACGACTTGGAGCTTAATCTGGCTTGCGACTGTAAAATTGTATAGCTTGTGAATGTTTTCCTTTTTGATGAAAGCGGTGCTGTAACGCACTGTATATTCAGCAGCTCTGCTCGGACGAAGCCTGGCACGTCGGCGGAGTGTATCAAGGACAATAAGTTATAAGTTACACTTTGTGTATATATGTTGTTTATATCTAGATTTTTTTTTATCAGATGTCATTGCTGTGTAGCCCTGCATTAACATACAGTATCAATATTTAGCTAAACGTTGCAGAAAAATGTATTAAGGAACATTAAATTGTAACAGCTCTTTTTTACCAAAGGGTGTTAATTAGAAACCTTTTCCGTTTCTGGTCTGCTGAACGTGTTTCCCCCCCCAATATTTAATTTAGTAATAACACTGCCATTTCACACGTTACCAGACTTTCATGAGCTTTTCAGACGAACAGTGTTTGGCATCAGTGTCCCTTATGATGGAATGTAGCCAAGCAGCAGCCTTTGCTCTTGAAAGTATTCGTCAACTCTTTTTGTTAGTAAAATGTACCACCGACGTGTGAAGGATTCAGTGGTCTGTGTATCGCCTATGAAAACTGCACATTTCATTTCCATTTTTTTTAAGCCCAGTGTTGATGACAACCACTGACCGATGACGTGACGTGAATGTCAGCCATGTGACTTGTGTACAGATCAACAAAAAACAAGCAATAATTTCCCCATCGCAGTTAAAACCTGAAATACAAATGTGAATGTTAATTTCCCCCTAAAACACGTGCGTACACTTAGGAGTTTTCATTGCCTTTGCCCCTTTGCTCTTTGTTTAAAAATGGATTTAGCTCTGTAGATATTGTTGGTGACGTTGAATGATCAGATGAGACCAAAAGGCTTCTCTTGGTTTCATCCTGATGATATTGATCCCACTAAATGCTGTTGAGTGTGTAAAACAGCTGACTTTTCTTACCATTTAACTTTATGAAAACAGTCAAATCATTTCTACATTTTTATGAAACTCAAGAAAAGGCCAAAAGTTTGGCACGAAACTGCAGATTGGCCCTCCAAAAGAAGCCGCCTGACAAACTTCAGACACACAACCAGCTACAGACAATCTTGGAACAGTTTATTACATGAGTTTTTATTTTTATATTTCTGATGTTTAATATCGAAGGAAGTCCAGGTGAGCTGATTGTACATAAAGACTTTGTTTGTACCTCGTTTTAATGGGTCTCTTAGCTTTTATGATGTTGTACATGAGTGTTAGTATGGTGTTTGGCAATAAACTATCCTTTCAGTAGACAAAAACGCAGTCGAGCATTTCATTTTTTAATTTCTGCAATTGATTTGTCTTATCTGGTCACTTCTGGTCCACACATGAAAACTATAAAGTCAAATGATTCTATATCTGGACAATACATTTTTTCTTTTGTTGGAAATCTCTGCAGTAGTCGCGGTGGGGCGACGATCTATTTTCTGTCTTTGCATTCGACAGTTTTGTCTTATTACATAAGTAGAACACAAGTTATACAGCTCAAGTTAAACAATATAACAAAGAAATCCTACTTTAATTGTTTCAGGTCCAATGCTAGAAAAGATATTTAACAAGGACAAGGGATGTTCCATCCCGGTGAAAAAGTGATTTATGTTCTATTTTGTGACGATTGTATTAATGAGGATAATGAACGTTGTTGCAGGAGAGTTGAGTTTGGAAAGACGTGCACTCCTGCTATGCCCGTACGTAGATCCTTGTGCACACCACGTCATCAGCTCCAAAGGTCTGAAACAAGATTGAGAAAAAGTATCTGATTACCAATTCATCTGCATCATCTAGAAGCCTTGACTCATTGAGAATGATCATCCCTGCATGTGTAGCTCATCACCTTCATGTGACAAAACCTTTCTAATAAAAAAACATTAAAAAAATCACACACGCTACCCAGAATGCACCTTGAGTTCACATCTGTGAACTTTGATGTTAAAACAACCTCAGGTTCGGCTTATTAAATCCACATGAAGTGTTAGCTGATGAGATTCCCTCTCAGCCATGTGTATTGTCCTTTCCAACAGTTGTAAACGAATAACTTCTTGATCTTCCACCTTTGCTGCCAAAATGAGAAACAGACACTGATGTGAAAATCTGGACTCCCTGTCAAACATCCGCGGATCGGGATGTGGATTCTCGGTACTGATATTTATGAGAGTTGCGGAGGCGTGACATCATGGCCCAATGCAGCGCCACACATCATCATTATCTCAGGCCGAAGCGCGAAGCAGAATGTGGAAGCAGGCATGGGCTGTGAAAAATGGAGCCGAGACGACTCCATCTGGCCAGATGCCGAGGGAGACATTAAGTGGAGGTAACACCGGGGTTCATCTGCAATCCTCAGCAGTGTGATCAATGAGGCCAATTAGAGACACAGGAGAACACATAAATTTGGACCAAGAGACCCCCCAACACTATCAAAGCTGCACAATTTCCCCCCAAGGCTCCCGTCCCTCACTGACAAGCCATTCTGAGACTGCAGCCATTGTTAGAATTCAATATCTAATGGCTTGAAATGAAAAGGAAGCATATGAGGTTTCTCGCAGACTATTTGATTTCTTTGGCATTTATCCTCCAACTAATCATTTTCATTGTTGACCCTCCAAGTGGTCGTTAGTCCGCCGATCTTCGATCACAGTGAGTGCTGTAAGCCACCATGTGTTGTCTTCATTAAGCCACACTTACATCAATCTATTCCTGAGAGGCTAATTTCCTCATCCGCTGGCCTGTGCTTGTGCTCCATTCCACAGTTATGCCTCAGTCTGAAAGAAATAGTTTGACATTTTGGGAAATCTGTTTCTTCACTTTTAATGTTGAGATGAATGAAAATACTGACACCAGCTGCAACAGCAGGTTAGCTTAGCGTAGCATCATTGAACCGGGGGGGACAGCTGGCCTGGGTCTGTCCAGAGGCAACAATATCAGAACCTCTAAAGCCCAAACCTTTTCGTTTGTTTAAGCAGTTGTGAAAAATGAAGTATCAAAATGCTGTGGATCTGTAGCATTCTTGAACCCCATTTTCTTGGGCGTTTTATACTCTTGGCCATATAAAACGCCCAACTGACAGAAGTGTTTTTAAGCAATATTAGGCTTGTGAAAAAGATGGCTCAGTATAGCGGCTGACATCAACCTCCAGACTGAATGTAGGTTAAATAGATGGATTAATTGTTTCGATGTAAACGCCTCACCTCAGTCAATCATCTTCAACACCAGAATCTCCAGTGAGGTGACCTCCAGAGGTGGTAATTCCATTTTGATTGCAGAAGAACAGGGAATCTACCAGACCACGACCTCATCTCTGGTGAACTTGTGACTTTATCTTTAAAAAACTTTTTTTCCACCGTGATTCAACCCCACATGCCTATTAGATTACATCCCGTCCCTCCACATGGACGGACACACACACCCTTATTTTGAATAGAAACAGATTTGGTCCTGTTCAAAGTTGTTTTCCCAGTGTGAAGAGCTGCGTCCAATCCAAATTACAGCCCTCTCAATTATTTTCCCAAGTGCCTTTGTGCAGAGTTTGGACAAAGTAAGTAAAGACGAGATCTCCATCATATCCAAACTCAACTTGCTGTCTACTGGCCAATCAATTCAAGCAGCTCCAGATGTTACAGACCAACTGCATTGTCTTAGTGATCTTGAACTGACAGGAGCCGAGGACCGGAGTGTTTGTGATGACTGAGTGACCAGAAAGAAACGCAGTGTCTCACAACAAAACTGAAACTTTGAAATCAGACGCAGTTTCCCTGCGGAGCCCCCGAATACGTGTTTCTGCCAAACGTAACTGCACCGAGAGGACGACTGCCAAATAATTCACTGGCTCTTGGCCTCCTGTCTACATTTTTCTTTTAATTAATGTGGACTATGAAGCCAAAGTGAAATCAGATGACAATGAAAAAAAAGTTTGGTTTGTCTTATGACGCCTTTGTCATAATGTTTTATGGATTCTGTATTTATTTAATGTCCTTCTCATAGATACTGACATGTTTATACACACCCTTATTTGGAAAAAAAAGATGTTAACGGTGTCGCCAAGTGATAATAAGAACTCATAACATTTCCGAGGAACTATTATTCGGGAAGTTTTGACCAAACCATTTAACATTTTTGCATCATGTGTCACCGCCCTGCTCTGTCCTCGTCTGACTGTCTGTCTGGTTTTAGTCTTTGCTGGTACGGTCGCCCTAATTATACATGTTAGAAATGTTCTTATTCGCTTCCCAGCAGAGACTTTGATGTGAACTTTGAAAACTACTTCATGAAGTATATTTGAAGCTACAGCCGGTGCTTAGCGTAGCATGAAGACTGAAGCTGCCTACCGTCGCCTCTACAGCTCGCAGGAAACATGAAATACAGTATTAATAACATTTACTGCTCAAACATTGTTAATTGATTGTTTCATCCGTATCAAAACCGAAGTTGTGACAAGATACACGGTTTGGGCATTAAAGGTTGGTGGTGTTTTCCCTGGTTCAATGATGCTATGCTAAGCTAACCTGCTAATGCTGCTATCAACCTTTTCATTCATCTCAACATGAAAGTGAATAAGCAGATTTCCAAAATGTCAAACTATCCTTTCAGAAAAAAAGCACAACTGTGTATTTGCCACGTATTTAAGAATGAGTCTTTCGGGCAGGCCGGTTTTCTCTTAATAGCGGATAAATAAAATCTGGTCCCAGACCGCAACCTCTGGATCCGACACCTCAACCCACATTGAACAACATCCAAACATCTGTTCATAGACTTCCGAGGGAACAAGAGGAGCCTGCGTGTGCAAACTCATCCGGCTGACGGGGAAATAACAGTTTGGAGCACAATTGAATGAAATAAGATTTTACTTTGATTCTACAAGGACGCTCTGAGGATTTTTCAGCTTCTAACACAACACGTACTTCAAACTCTGTTTTTTTTTTCGGTCATATGTCAACTGACAATACTCTGGAAGAACCACCCACCAGTATGAGTTCATCCCCTCTGAGTTCTCTGGTCCAGAAGGTCTTCGGGCCGTTCCCGCTCACTAGAGTCTGTTTGCAGTAAATCTTGTTTTCCGTTTCCCAAGTGGCCAGACTCTGTAGACGTACAGGACAAATAATCAACAGATCAAATTGCAGGATATTTATTTTTCTCTTCTGGAGGTGTTCAGGTGCTGCAATTCTCCAACATTGATGACTTGAATGTACCTAATGCATATTATCATTCTCATAATTTATTCTTCTTTTTCTCTAAAACTGTTTTTCGTATTTAAAAGTAAAACATAGTTTCTCTTGCAGTAAGTAGGTGGTATCACAGTTTAATTAACTTACCTTACACTTTCTTCCATCCACCGTCTCCTCGTTAAACTCCTCGCCGATGAGGAAGTTGATCTCTGTGGTGCGGACTGTGGTGGAAGTCTTGATGTAGAATTGTTCACCATTCTGACTAATCTCCACGTGGGGGTTGGACGCAGCCACGCCTGCCACCCTCCTCAACATGGAGTTGACACCTGAGAAGATGTGAAGTCGAACTGTGATTATGAAGTCTGTTATCGACTGTGAATGGATAAAACCTGCAATGACCCTGCGTTTTGGTGCGTGAAACTAGAACTCCCACTAACTGCTACCTGCTTTCTCTGTATTTTAGCATCAGACATTTCATTTTGTCACCCCACATTGTTGTGTGTCTGCCTCTGGCTCCTTTCAGAGACTAAAAATGTCTTATTTACCAAAGGAATGCATTGAGGAAAATGTGAAAAAAAAATTCCCACTCCTGTTGCTAGGAGGAGCTTTCATAGTTGAACGCTATTGCTTTCCGAATTAAAGTCTGAATCCTCCAGCAGCTGCGACAGAGATTGTTGTCAGCAGATGTTGCAAATATGGGATGGAGAGACAAGGTGATGAAAGAGAGGAATGTCGCCGCCTTTTGTTATACTGAGCTCTCCTGTAGATCATGACAGATTCTGTCCTGCAAATGAGCGGAAAAGCTCTTAACCCACTCGATCACACGGTAACAGTACAAACAATTAGATGAGAGAACGCTTGAGTCTGTCTCCCATCTGTCCTCCTCGTAGTTCATCATCCAAGTGCAGCAGCAGCGTCTGTATAACAAGCCGAGACTGTGGTCTCGCCCTGAAACTTTCTTCACATATGAAGTGAAGCACTTCAGCAAGAATCTTTGTAGTTATATTAGCTTCAGTGAAAAGAATTGAAGGTCATTTTGTTGACTACCATCCAAAATGCTTATAATCAATGTGTAGTCTCCAATTTGTACCTCAAGTGTCATACATGTTTTTATTTTTCAGAATTCCAAACCACTCAACTTAAAACCAATCAACTCCGCAAAGACTTAAAAACACAGGTTGAGTCTAATGAGGAGACCAGACAGAAAATAAACAGGGTTTCATCTCTTGTTCTCCCTCACTGAAACACTTTCAGACCTGCAGAAGAAGAAGAGTAAATTGTTCTCACCCAGGGCTTTGAGCAGCTCGTCGAAATTCTCGCTGCTTCTCATTTTCCAGGTGCCTTCAAAATTGGGCATCTTTTCCTGCCGGGTGTTGATTGTGTGTCAGCTTCACCTCTTGTTGTCTGTGTCTTCTGCTGCCTTCTCTTCAGGCTTCTCCCTCCGTCTCTCCTCCCTGTGAGTAATGATCCTGCGCAGCAAGCCAAACCCCCTATCTGTGACACACACACACACACACACACACACACACACACACACACACACACACACACACACACACACACACACACACACACACACACACACACACACACACACACACCTACTCGTAATGGTTTATTCTAACTAGAAGATGTTTTCTTTGATAGCAAGCCATCAT
>CAAKHC010004306.1:47468-59984 GCA_901007825.1 Macroramphosus scolopax | reverse complement strand
AGTGGAGCAAACAGTGCGGCGATGGAGGTTTTCCAGCTATCACAAAGTTATGCAATAAGGCAATTAAAACTCCTGTTCCGGCTTCTCATGATCATTTAAGTATTGATCCTTTTCAGGGAGGTGCAGATGCTCAAACGAGCTGACTCATCAATGTGTGATACAAAGCTCCAGTATTCAGCAGCCAACCTGGGCACTGATGAACAAGACAGTTCAGATTCTTGACTCATTTCGTGGGCTACTCAGTAAAAAGGAAATTTACAGGATGCAGCTACGTTGCTGATATGAGTTGTTATGAGATGATAACACTGTACGAGAATAGGCTTATATGGTAATTCACTATTTACATTTCCAACACGGCACGCTGCCTTTAGGCGTGAAGGGACGGAAGGGAGGACGGTCGGGACCTCGTCCGACATCCTCGCCCTCTGTTCACCTTTCTAAGGAGGAGAGATGCTCAAAGCAGTTTCTTTTCTTTGTGAGGTGATAACCACTGACCTGTAGGCTGACCCTGGACGCACCATTTTAAAGGAAAGGATTGTAAAACTGTCACTCGCAGATGAGTTTAGGGGTGATTCATCTTCCAATTGTTAACTGCATCAAATAACTAGTAACATTTCTTCTGCAGTATTTTGACTGCAGGTTGAGAATGCTGCTGCTGCTGTGTCCTTCCACCATGTGTCATTATTTCATGTTGCACCTGCACATGCATGCAATGCTCACACGATGTGGATCCCCACATCATTTCCATTATTATTATTATTTTTTATAAATCCTATGGATTTACTTTGAATGAGAAGAAAAATGTGTGAAAATTATGTAACTCCCTTCAACAAAATATTCACTTCAAATGCATAATCTAACTACAAATTGCAACAACAAGTCTATATACACACATATAAATGTAAAGATGTGAAATATCTTTAACCTCGTGTACCATAGTACATACTTCCATTTAGCAACAAACTGCACGGTTACTAACTCATGCTCAATAGTCCCTGATGGGTCTGGTTCTGTCGGTATCTTTGGGTTTTGATGCCCTTATAAAAACCCACGTAGATGTCACACGTTCATGTTTCTTCTCAGGAAACAGCAGCAGTGTTGAAGGTGTTCTTGTGGCTCCGGTCGCCGGGCTGGACCACAACGACCTTTGTCCTCGTTTGTCATCGATGTCTATTGCAGCAAAGTATTTTTTGCATCCGCCTCGTGTCACTAAATGTCTGCCCACCGCTGATCCAAGTTCAGGCTCGATAACCGTTTGGTCTTTAACTCAGACATCGATAGGTTGGTCACACTTCCCACACATTTCCTGGACAGGCTTGGATACCCCCTCGTCCTGTGTGCATGGAGGGACCGGAGCAGGTTTCTCAGCTAAAAAATACCCTGAGCAACAAGAGGAGAGGGTGTTAGGGTGTCGTCAGCTATTAGATCAAATATCTAGCAACAACATGTGCTGGTGGAAAGTTACCTGGTTCTATCTCTTGTGTAATAATCTACTCACCATGCTTGGATCTGGTCCAGCGTTGGAAGGTCCTCATCTTTGTTAAGACAATGAGGACAATTCCTACACACAGGAGGACGATTATCACCAGGAAACATGTCGAATCTGTGTGAGAGAGTGTTATCTTCTGG
Organism: Macroramphosus scolopax; assembly: GCA_901007825.1. Taxonomy (NCBI): domain Eukaryota; kingdom Metazoa; phylum Chordata; class Actinopteri; order Syngnathiformes; family Centriscidae; genus Macroramphosus; species Macroramphosus scolopax. The sequence continues at coordinate 58,355 of CAAKHC010004306.1, read as the reverse complement.
AGGGAGAGTTCAATCAGTGCCTTGTTTTTATTTGGAATGATACTAGAGACCAGACCTGTGACTGGTTTGGCTGGTCCAGCGGTGGTGGTGGTGATGGTCACCGCTTTCAGAGCTGAATGGAAGAAAAGTACCAGTTCAATGCAAGAAACAATTAATAGAAATGGGACGTTGTAAATAGTTCAGATTAGCCAAAGTACCTTATTTTTAGCACTCTGGTTCAGGAAGTCTGATTTAATAATCACATAATACGATTCATGATGAGCCCAGTGCACCTTGGCAACTGGTGCTAACTGCGGTCAGCATCATTGTCAGCGGATTTGTTTGTAAAATACTGACATCAGCAGGGAACTAGTCTTCCCTAACTGCTGCACAGTCGGCTGCTACGATGCTACATCATGTTTCTAGACTGCTGGAAGGCATAAAGATGCATCTTGTGGAAGCACACTGTCGTTTGTGTGTAAATGTTGCACTGATCCTGGATGAAGAATCTCTTGTCTTTCACTCAGAGGCAGATAATCACCTGCTGAGAATAAGCGCCCGTCTGCATGTGCATGTCCAAGCTGCAGGATAAATTGCCTCGTGCACACACAGATGCTGTTGTTCCCTCAAGATGAACATGGGCTGAAGTGTCAAGTTTGGTTGGATGTGCAGAGTACGTTACCTGTGGTGGAGGTCGGGGGTGGAGATGTGATGGGGACTATCACTGGCAAACACTGTGTGCAGCGCTGATCCTTGCATCTGTAGCCGGCTGCACATCTGCACACGGCGTTATAAGAGGCGTTGCAGCGTAATTTATACTCCATATTTGCTGTAAACAAAATGAATTGTGTCTATAATTCATCTGTAAGTTATCAGACAATCGTACAGACAAGCACGGCTCACTTTGTAGGTTTATTCTATCAAAACATGACAAGAATCAGGAAATGAGTAATGACTGGAAACTGGTCTCTGGATGATAAAGATTGTAGTTTTACGTCACAGTACACTTGTATTATCACTATAGATTATAGATTAGAGTCAGACAGGTGTCATTTCTCATTTAAAGCAGGCTTTACTTGGACCTGATATTCTTATTACGTTTCATGTACTCATGAAGGAACATAGATGTGAGTTTCAATAAGAGTCCAGTGGGGCCGAGTCACAGGGCCAGTGGCTCCACTGGGCTCTTTTATCAGAGGCCTCAGTATCTAAATATATTGGCACAAATGCATCGAAATGTTTGCTTGGTGTCACTACAGTATTTCTATATTCTGTGCGGTTCACCGGGGCCTTGACGATATTCTTCTGTCTCTGTGACGGCGACAACCGAACGGCAAAATTACAATATAAACCTACAAGAGATGATTTAAAACAACTGCTGAAATCTGTTCAGTTCACCGGCCAACGGGGCATTTTGAGGCTTTTAAAGATGGCAGGCGCTCGGTTTGAGTGTCCTAACACACTCTGCTTCCCCATGAGGCTCCTATAGAGATATAATAACCATCCAAATGACTTCCACTGTGAGACAGAAACAAACCATCTGACTCCCTCTGTTCTAACTGAGCTGATGTTCATCACGGTCCGTCTCTCACTGTGAGATCTTACAGACTGAAATACTATAAATGTCATTGCATATTATTACCCTGTCGATGGGGATTAACAGAAGTGTTACAGTCATACGGATGAACTGTTTTGTGTCAATCATTTCCGTAGCAGTTATTCTAAAAGGATGTTAAATGGTTTGAATCCGAGTTTGTATTGTTTAAAGATTTTCAACTTTTTAAAGCTCCAAACTTCATCCGACAGCTCATCAGCTGGTTCTGTGGGTAGTTTAGTGTTTAACATGTTTGTGTCTCAGCTGCACTGCAGCATTAGATAACATTAAACCCTCGTAGAGGTAAAGAATCACATCACTCTTTGACTTGTTTTTGCTCATTTTCCACAGTGACATTTGAAAGTAAGCAAACAGCCTGTTTTCGTGTGTTCACCTGTCGCAGGGCGACGACCTGAGAAACACCGTGACATTTGTGTCTGCTGCTCTTTTCCGACCACTAGCTGTTTTTCTGTCTTTTTTTTTTCCCTTTTTCTCGCTGACATCACGATAGTCTACCTTCTAGCTCCCTCTGCCTCTGCCGTCACCCTGCGGCAGAATCCCACCCCGGCTGTCTCAGTGGGTTTCTGAGACCCTACCACTTTTCATCTCTCTCTGACTGATCCCACCATGAGAGGCAGACGGGGAAACCCCCTCACATGCATCACTGCAGGGGTCCATGGGGGAGCTCTGTGATCATGATCTGGAGTTGAGTAACACCTAACAGACTCTTTTTTTCTATGTCCCCCAACTGAGATAATGTATCAGTCATACCTGATACTGAAAACCTCGTTCACACACTAGCAAAAACAAACTCCGTCTTAGTCGGGCGCAGAGGGCTGATGATGATGATGATGTACGTTGCATCATGGCAGCAGAGACAAGTTGAACACTAAACACCTGCATCTTGAACATAAGACTTATATCTTCACACAGTCCCGTATTCAAACATTCTTTGCTCCCCACCTCAAAGTCGAAAAAATGTACTCACGTTTATCGCAGATCTCACAACTGTTGCAGCTCATCCCCACATTGTAGGAGTCAGTGTAGCGGTCACCTTCACAAGGTCCACACTGAATGCCACAGCTGTTTTTTGTACGCTGGATCATGTGTGTTCCTGTAATACCCACAGTAAGTCACGGTTATTGTGTGTTTGTATCAATACGGCGATATTGATGAGGAAATAAAAGAAGTCGCCGTACCTGGCGAGCACTTGTCACAGCAGAGACTCGGTGATGCGACCGGCCAGGCATACTGTTTGTCACTGCACAGTTTGGAGAGCACAGAGGAGAAGAAAGAGACACTGCACAGGAAGATAAAAGCGAGATGGGAGTGTGTCTGCATCTGGGGGATGAAAAGAAGAGGAGAGAGGGAGGACGAAGAGAAGGAAGGGTGAAGCTGGTTATTTCATATTCAGATACTGTAATCGGATCTAATAGATACTCAATAAAACAACATGCATCTTGGGAAAAATGGAAACGTCTTCAGTCAAGTCACAACAGACTCAGAAGTTGGCAGTGAAGCTACTTCATATACTGTGGACACATTTCAGAATTCAGACCCCTAAAAAAAAACATCTCACAGTGAGCAAAATAATAAGAACTTTGCTGTACGTCCCTATAAAACACTGAGATTCACAGGACACTTTTATCAAAGATCTAACCGACAGATGAAGCTGTAATTGATGTGTTGCAGTACTTACCATGGACGAGAAGGTGATACGAGGTGTTGCCTGGGACCCTCTGACTGCTGTACTGAGCAGGCAACTACTGGCTGCAGCGGGACAGAAATGTGTCAGGGGATGACTCATTACGAAAGTGTACCATTTTGCTTGTGTCTTTAAAAACCGATCCCCCACTAGCTCATCCTGTCTCTGTATTTGCCGCGACCCCCACAGACTCTGAGCACGGCAGCCTGTCCTCCACTTGTTTCCACAGCTCGCTCATTCATCCAAAGACAGACGTTTGTCTCTAAAGCATCTGAGGTTTTCTCTCTCTCTCTCTCTCTCTCTCTCTCTCTCTCTCTCTCTCTCTCTCTCTCTCTCTCTCTCTCTCTCTCTCTCTCTCTCCCTCTTCATAACCGTCTTTATTCAGATGACAAAATACAAAGTCATATTGTTGCTCCTGCAGACAGAGATCAGCAGCGTTGTAACTTCATGCTGCACTACTGACAAATATAGAGACGTTTCTTTCAAACAATACAAAACTCAGTGATAAAAACTCCTCCTGAACTACCGATCAAAGGTTTTAGAACCTTCAGTTTTTGTGAATCATGTAGTTCAATGCCTCAATGTGTCATTTGATGCCCAGGATTTTCTTCTTGTGGCCGCTCTGCACGTCAGAGGTGCATCACAGGGTCTTCATCATCTTCACAGCTGAAACTGATACTTACTGATCACAGTCGATTATCGTCATTTAACGAGGCGGATCTGGATCTGCCACACGTATCCTGCTGGGTGTGGAGCTCAGTATAGGCGTAGACCAACGGTACTCCTCCAGTACACCCTCACAGATGATCCCTTTAAGCTTATTGACTCCAACCGTTTAAAAATCAGTAAAAATAAAGGAGAGATTTGGGAAGTTTACCTGAATATAAATGAAACTGCTCAAATCAAGAAAGCACTGAGTAAATGATCTGACACGTCTGAGATGTAATCGTACGTCTTGCGGCTGAGAGATTATTGTTAATCCGAGGTAGTGTTGCATGTTGCGTGTTAACGGTGTTCGATCTCGGGCTTTTCCAGAGACCGCGTTGACGTGTCCTTGAGCACGACACTGAACCTAGAAATGCTCCTGATGAGCAGGATGGTGCCGAGCTCTGCAGCCACCAGTGATTGAACATGTGTGGACGGTGAATGAGGCAACAATATGAGGGATTGGGCAGGTAAAGTGTGTATGTAATGTCTCATCGGTGATAGTTGTGCAGGTTAGAGCAGAGTTATGATTCCTGATTGTATAAACTTTATGCCGCAGTCAATCACTAATAACCTGCTAATTGGCATTCAGCTGAGATCTTCCCTGAACACTTACAGAGTCTTAACTTCATTCACTGCCGTCATGTTGTGCTCTTCACTCCACATCAGCCCGTTGTTTAACTCAGCTTTCACAGCCACAAGGCCACAACACATGATCAGTTGCAAGCGACAGGAAATCGCCCCGAGGTGCAGGAAGCAGCACATTAAAGGGGCTGCCTGCGGGGTCTTGGTGGCTCTCGGTGAGCAAACAGAGTGCAGAGATGACTATGAGAGAGATGACAAAGCATTAAACATGATTCTGAAACTAACCTGACCGAGGTTTCAGGATTAGGCTGCTTGACCGTAAGATAAGGAATCTATACGAGAAATGTTTTGACGTTTCGGTGATGAACCAAACAAAGCTTTTGCTTTGTGCTTTGAGACAAACGTTCTCAGTCAGAGCGGCAGTCCTGACAGGTCGTGTGTGACAACAGTGTGAGTGTGTGCACGTGCCCGTGTGTGCGGTGAAGGTGCCGGAGATGTCTGTGTGTACTCGATGTGCATGAGAAATAGGCAGAGAGTTAGAGAAAGCGAAAGAGTAGAGCGAGGGAGAGGTTTGTTTTTGCCCACTGAGAAGGAAAAATGTGGGTTTTCTGAGGAACTCTCATCTTGCTGGGTGGAATGTGTCCCTCATGAACTGTAGTGGTGAGATCACGTGAGGCTTCACTCTGCCGGACTGCTAAATAAAGCTCCAGCAAGCCATGTTGTTGAATCACCCTCTGAGCAAATGTCCTCTGGGAACCAACACTATCATTCTAACAAATCCTTCATTTATACAGTAAATCAGCATTAGACAATTATTTGAAATAAACACAATGCTGAACGGGTTCAGGGTGAACTCTGTCTTTATTGAAAAATTAAATTGGATGAACTTAAGTAATGGATGGATTTTTTTAAAAAACTTGATATAAACTGTTTTCTGAAGTTGGAGAAAAGTAAATATTTCAAGTTGTTTTGAATTAAAAACAAATCTCCAAGGTGACAATCCAGCACATTGAGGGTTCCACCACTTCACACTCGGCCCTTCATGCACTTTGCTGCAACAGAACCTTTGTCACCTGCTTCCTGAAGCCTTTCTGTCAGAGTATCGAGGATGAGGAGGACCTCCTCAGGCAACCTCCTCCTGTAAGATGCAAATCATGTTTGATCTCATGAACATCCCTTCATCTAAAAGAATAATCTAATCTGATGCTCCGCTGTCAGTTTATATTGTTTCCAAATGAGAAAAAAAAGTGATAAATATAAGTAAACAGAATTTATCTCCAAAAAATCTTTCATGATATCAAGAGAAGTCGAGATTTATTAGTTATTTGAATGGAAACTGCAGAGTTATGTGATCAATGAATACTCAAAGTCTTATGAAGGTCATTGATTAAGGAAACATTAATATTTGTTGACATGCACGAGTCGTCTGTGTTCATGTGGTCCAACATGTGGTCCAACATGTGTTCACATGTGGTCCAACATGTGGTCCAACAGGTGTTCACCTGCGGTCCAACAGGTGTTCACCTGCGGTGTGAGCACCGAGCAGCACCGGGCAGCTCCGCACCGAGCCCCCCCGCACCGGGCAGCACCGCACCGGGCAGCCCCGCACCGGGCAGCTCCGCACCGAGCCCCCCCGCACCGGGCAGAGCAGCCCCGCACCGGGCAGCTCCGCACCGAGCCGCCCCGCACCGAGCAGCCCCGCTCAGTTCCGTTCACCCTCCCGTCAACCACTTTCTTGAAATGGCCCCGTGACGCAGCCGCTTCCCGGTTCAGTCCGCCCCTCTCGTGCTCGGCGGCGCCTCGTCTGTCTGCGCTCAAACTGAACCTTTTATTAAATTAAATGAACTCCCGTGCCGTGTTCTGAACACGAAGTAACCTCAGACCTCAGTTCTTATCCAGGTAGGTGACAATAAAATATCTTTGCATGTGAGTTTGTCGGAAGTCGAGATTCATATCAAACTACTGGAGGCGTAATGTGGTGACGTTAAACCGAAACCGTCCACAGATAAAAAACAGCTCGATCTTCGGGGTATATTTGTTTTGTAAATGGGTCGAGGTTACCAGTAAACCGTGTGTTCGTGTTTGAAGCCTGTTGAATGACTGTCAGGTCGTCAGGTGGGGCTGAAACTTTGGGTGCGACGTGGATCTGACGGCTGGCAGACAAGTGGAGTTAATGAGCTTCATTAACAACATAAACACGGATTCTGTCATTGAATTGGATTTGTTAAACCAGTTAACATCAGGGCTGGTAAAGGAAAGGAGAGAAGATAATGAAAGTTACTATAGAAGGTTGTTGTTCTTTAGGATCTGCTGACTGTTAGTTACACATGAAACCAGGAACTTAAATGTCAGTTTAAGAGCAAATTCATGGCTCGTCTGAACCTTTGGAAGAAAAGCAGTAAGAGATGAGATGTTTTAGATGTTTATGCCTTTCAGTGATCATGAAGATTTAATCTGATGATGTGTTAACTTCGCCCCCCCCCCTTACAGTACCTCTTAAAGATAATCTACAGACCTGCCAACTGTTCCCATTGCTCGTATGAAAATATGGCAAATGATTTATCCAGATTAATAACTTTTAAAACTCTGATTTAGCTTGATTGAGGAATGTGAAGAAATCTCAGTGATGGGAAATGGAGTCACTGGACAGTAAAGTGAAGGTGATTCATACCTGGAAATAATCAGGAAATAGTTTCATGGGTCATGTTGTTACACGAATTTCCTTTTAGGATGAAATGAAACCTTGTCGGCTGCAGTCGTACAAGAGACTGAGATACAGAACTGGGCAGACTGGAAGCCAGCATGTGCCCAGAGACTTTGACTGTAGAAAGCATTACTGCTTCCACTGACTGCAGGCTGTGTGAGGAAAGATTTGACTCTCCTACAGTCGAATCATTCTTATTGTAAACTTACGAACATTCAAGAGATTAAATCATGTTTTCATTTCTTCTCACGTCGATGGAGGTCTGTGCTTTCCGAGTGACGCTCTACTTACAGATTGTTTTCCTTGCAGGCGGCTTCAGGTTGATTTAATGTGAACTATAAGATGATGGAGGGAGGCTGGCAGAGGCCTTTTGGCACAACGCTGCTCCTCCTGGTACGTAATGAAAAAACATTGACAACAACATATTGTTATTGTGATCTGATCATTACGAATTAAATGTTTTTTTTTACCAACTTTGTGTTTGATCTGTTGCAGTGCATGTTTGTACCCTCGTTGGTGTTGATGCAAGATCAAGAGGAGCCGCAGTGTAAAGATCATGAGTATCCCAGTGAGACGGGAATATGTTGCAACAAATGCTCTGAAGGTATCGGAAACTCACACACACATGTTAATTGTTGGTGTCGTTATATCTCACAATCTGAAATGAGAGTAAACGACAACCTTTCCCTGAGATATATTCCATATATTATTTCTATCTGTCTGTCAACTGACCGGCGATGTTTTCCTCTCCAGGTTATAAGCTCGTTGCGGAGTGTCAAGCTGTCAATCACAGGAGCATCTGTGAACCGTGTCCTGCTGATCAATACATAAACAACATGAACTACTCCCCGAACTGCATCCCCTGCAGACGCTGCAAAAGTAAGGTGACGGTTACTATTCTGTCGATCAGTTTAACTTCACCCATGTTGCATCGACTAACGCCCGGCCTGCTCTCTGTTCTCCTCTTTAACTCCTCCCGCAGCAACCAAACACGAGGTTGAAGTATCGAAATGTGAAAGAAACAAAAACACTATTTGCCGCTGTGAGGAGGGTTTTTATAAGTTTCCCATCAACTCCGTAACGTCCGAGTGTCGAAGATGTAAACAATGTGGACGGGACGAAAAGATAAATAAAACCTGTGAGTATCAGAACGTAGCAGTGCAACACGTGCTGCTGATATCAGGGACGTCTCAACACGACACTGACAATCACCATGAATGTGATTGTTGTGCACAGGTACCAGGGATAACGACACCGTGTGTGAGTGTAAGGAGGACTACTACAGACTGAAGAGGGAGTGCGTCCCGTGTACGACGTGAGTATCCGACCGTATCCTGCGGGGTCTTCGGTCCCGTACTGCTGCCGAGGATGTTTTTATTTCAGCTCGTTGATGGGGAAGTCGGTTTGCTGAACTGAAACTTGCAGCACATTCCTAACTTGTTCAACATTTCCATTTGTTGGAGCAAGAGAGAAGTTACAAGACTGAGTCACCGAACAGACGTTTACTAAATAGGTGCTTATTTGTCAACTCCACTGACGCCCGGACTTCTGTGTCAATTAACACGTCTAAAACCGAAACTCATCTCGTGGTGAGATAATGTATATTGCTAAATCTTCCAGAAACAGAACATTATTCTCACTATGTAATACAAAGAAAAGGATATTCATAGTGATGAATTAGAGCCAACAACCCTGAACTCTGATATAATCACAATCACGCTTCTTTGACTAATTGCATAAATCAGCACTTCAAGTGTTAACCTGGAGTCATCTGAGTTTGCACTTATTGAGGAAGAGGAAGAATGGTTTACACAACCTGACTCGTGGCCTTCCTGTTAAAAATTAGACCTCTACAACGTCTTACTTCCTCTCTCTTCCCCACAGTTGCTCGACCGTGTGCAACAGTCGCTGCCCGACGTCGCCTGTCGCAGGTGAGCACTTTGTTCAGGGATCTGTGTCGAGATTGATTCTTGGGTTTTCATTTGAATGAGCTGAAGGACTACGACCGTCTCACTGGTGTCATCCTCCAGTCTTATTAACCAACAGTATCAGAAATAAGATGTCCAGTAAACACGTGGTTTCCTAGTTGGTGTGTATTTCTAACATGTGTGTCCATCTGACGTCTTGTTCCCTTTGTGTCCCTCCTGTCCGCCATGAAGATCCAGACAACAGACATGGATATTTGGTTAACTTCATTGCTGTAGTTGTAGTCGTGGCAGTGGTCATAGTGGCGCTGGTGGTTCCCATAACCCACGTTTTCACAAAAAGAATCACCAAAAAGAAGCTGTTGAAATCCTCCCCAACGTCTGATGACTCACTGGACTCCATTGAGGTACAAAGTTTGAACTGTCAGAGGTTTGTTCTCTGCACTGGATCGACATCAATAACATTCTATCCACCATTTCATATCCTCATATGGCATCGCAGGCCCTGTATCAGACGGAGGAACCCTCAGCCAACGACAGTGTCAAGGCCGAACCCCACAGTGTTGTCATAGGGCAGGAGGCCCCCAGCCTGCCTGACTGCGTCCCACTGGAAATCAAGAGTGAGTGTATTCTGAGTGTGTGCAAAGGCAGGACGTGTGTGTCAGCTGAAATATACCGAAACCACCTGTGCTCATCCGTATGTTGTCCCTCCCCTGTGCTTCTCCCCCCTGCTGCAGCCCCTCATCTAATCTACACACTGCTGGATATAATGCCTGTACAGCAGGTGAAGCAGCTGGCGCGGTCCCTCGGTGTGAGCGACACGGCCATCGAACGGGCAGAGATGGATCACCGGTGCTGCAAGGAGGCTCACTACCAAATGTTGAGAGTGTGGGCCGAGCACGGGTCCCAGGCGGGCGGAGGAGGACGAGGTCGAATGCTTCCCTTGACATTGTTGCAGGAGCTGTTAGATAAACTGAGAGAGATGCACCTGGGCTGGGCGGCCGAGGAGCTGGAGACAAAGTACAGCATTCAGTGAGGCTGCCATGCGTGCCAAGTGGAACAAGAAGCGTATGAAGCCAAGTATTGTTCGCTCTCAAGACGGGAACAGACACGGTTCCACCACATGGACAGAAGCATCAGTTTTATTATACTGAAGGCAGCATAACTGAGCACTCTACCTCTCACCCTGCCACCCCCGTGATGACGGGGCCGAACTACTGAGAGGGAGAAAGAGACAGAACAACAGTAGCTGCAACTGGCCTGCACAACCTCTTGTTGGGAAATATTTAGAAATGTATTTGTTTGTTTATTGCGAAATTACGCCATTCAACATTCGGGGAAAAAGCTGTATCACCATGTTTGTTTGATATGTTGATATGAAGCTGTGGGTTATCGTCACCCAACAGATTGTGAGTGGGCGGAGCTTAGCTCTGGCAAAAGGAGTGGTTCTCAAACCTTTTATATCTGGCAACCCTAAACTAAGTCAAAGTCGACCATGGACACACATCTCCTCCGGCTCGGCCCGATGGAGGTTTGCTTTTACCGAAGATGTTTTATTGCAGACGAATGAATGAAACCACGACCAAAACAGTCATTGTGTTTATACTGGATGGTATTAGTGAAAATACATGATGCCCTTTCTTGCTTGGTACCACCCCCCCCCCCCCCCCCCCCCCCCCCCCCCCCCCCC
>CAAKHC010004306.1:35679-47448 GCA_901007825.1 Macroramphosus scolopax | reverse complement strand
TTGTGACTATATGCTAAAGCCAAACTACCCAGCTGATGGCTCCAGTTTAATATTTACCATATGAACACAAAAGTGTTTGTCGGAAATCAAAATTCAACCTCCACTAATTCTTTACGGCTGACGGTGTTCTGAACAACGTGCTTTTTCTTTGGTCTACACATCCTGTAGGAAACGATCCTTTTTTTTTTTTTTGTATGTATGTATTTCATTAGACAACATGCGTTCATGATTCGTGTGTTGCTGCTTGTACTTTGTACTCTTACTATTCTTTCTGCTGTACCGTTTGTATTTAGGCCAATTAGGGCACTCAGGTTTTTTTGTACAGATATAATTACATTTGGGTTTTTTTCAGCAAAGGGGAAACACAGAATTAAATTCTGCTCTTCACGGCCCTCTTAGCATCTCTATAAGCCCCATGATAGAAGCATTATTCATCTTTGGTTGAGAACGGACACGCCTTAACTCGGCGGCTCAGCCAAACCACTTTTATAATACGAGTCCCAGCCTGAGGACGGAGCCATGAATCAGTTAGACCGAGGCCGTCACTTCCTTGTAACCTTTCTGAAGCTGTTTTATTTTTTATACAAAAAAAACACCATTTATTCAGTGAGCAGTCGATGTTGAATGTTAACCAGCAGCTAGTATCTATACGTGTTAATATTTCAACTTTGAATAAATGTGTCTGGTATGTCCACCTGTTATCGTTTCGATTCTCCGCACAGTTTCCGTTCACAGATTATGAGGCAAGTTTGCACATAAAAGAAATGTATAGATCAGTGGACTGAAAGGTGACTGACAGGTCTTCAGTCTGGATGGAAGGAAGCTCCGAGTCGTGGCAGACCTGCAGGTATCTGGGAGTTTGTTCCAGGTGCATGAAGAGAAAAGATCTGCCCGCAGGTCTGACTCCTTAAAGAATATATCCTTTAAGGAGGTTTAATCACGTCTTACAGGACTGCTTCCCTTCTACATTCCAACCCGGATACTTAAGAACGGTAATCACATTTACTATTACATCTTTCTTTCTGTGAATTTAAGTATTGATGACGTATTCTCTCCGTCTGTCCTTTGGTTACATTCTTGGGCTACTTCCCCATAACTCACTTCCTCCTGTTTGTTTCCATCCTACTGTGCAATCGACTCTCACAGTGGATTTCTTATCAATGTCTCTCTTTCCCTTGAACACGAAGCCTCTGCTGCCCAAACTCCTCTGTAAAAATGATTTTGTCCTGTTTGTTCAAGGTGATCAATGAGCCTGATTGACATGAAACAACAAGCCGTCACCGCCTTCTCTCCACGCAGGACTTTCAACTGCGACACATTAACAGGCCCTGAGCACTGATTTCTGATTTGTCCGCGACAGAATCCAGTTGTTCCCGTCGGGCCAGTTGAAGAGGAGGCAAGGCTGCAGGTGAAAGGAAGGGAGGAGGGACCGATTCAGGCAGGGAGAAAGAGGTGGAGAAAGCTAATAGAAACCAAACATGACTCTGTGAAACAAAATGGAATCAACGAAGCGCAGGTAAAGTCTATAATTCTATCTGTTATTTTAGCTGGTCATTAACAGGATTCAGGACTTCAGAGCTGCGTGTTTCAGAAGGTTTCCCCTATATTAAAGGTGCCACAGACGGTCCTTTGATCCATTTGATATGTTTTATCGAGGCTTTAATACTACCAGGAAGCCTGTTTTATTTACCTACTATCAATCAGTTTATGGATAAAAGTGTCATTTAATCTACTTGCTGGCTCTTTGGTGTGTTGCTGTGGGACATAGTGATTGTCAACAGGCATCACACCCTGATGAAAGCACTTCTTGTTGATGTTTGACTGAAGCATGAACGGATCAGTGTGGTCTGAAAAGGTTTGCTGTGTGCTTACAATAACCTCTTAGACTTTATAATGAGGCCACGATACAACAGTCACCAACACACTGCAGCCTTACTGGTGCTAATTATTAACAACACCAGAGACCAAATATTTAAAAGTGGCTATTTCATTGGGAAATAAAAGCCCTTTGATAATGGACACAGATTCTTCTCTGTAACTTAAAGCTGCAGGAGAACATGTTGCAGGTTGGGAGGTTTTTGGAGTCGGACGAGTTGTGGAGTGACGGTCCGACCTGCACACTTGTGTAACTGGAGGAGCAGTTGTGTGCAACTATCTGTTACTGTGTTTAGGGTACAACAGCAATTATCTCAAATTATCTGCCTGACTGGGAGACACCTGTTGTTTCAGTTTGTAAAGAAAAACCTTGAGTCAGTTATGCAAATGTATTGGGACCTTCAGCTTTTATGCCCAGAGTCACTGGCTCATCCCACCCAGTCATGTGAGCTGTTTCTGATGATATTCTCAGCCCTTTGATTGGTTTTAACAAACAGGTCCTTTTAAAATAATTTGTATTGGTCCTCTGTTGGTCTTCATTACTTAATTTAATTCAACTTTAATTCTTAGTTCTCCAATTGCTTACTTCACATGTCTAATTTATTTATTTTAACTTACTCACATATGTTATTTATCGTGTTTATTTATGGCTGAACAAGACTATAAAACAACATCTGTACACCACACTTCATCGCTCTGTGGCCGCAGCATCTGTGGTAGCTCAGGCTCTCTGCAGCACGTTGTGCCTCAACCCAGGATTCATAAATGAAGACAAATCAAGTGTTAAAGTCTTACTCACTTGCAGAAAGCAGCAGCTTCTAAAAAGGAAAAAAAAAAAAAACAAGGGAAAATGTGTCTTTAATTGAAATGTTCATTTGTGTTCTCACTCACTGAAACCAAAGTCTGAGGCGAACGATGGTCCTCTCATCCGTCTTTCATCGCCTCACTCTTCACAAACTCTCCTCTGTACAATGAGTATCCGTGTGTGCTAATCCTCAGCCCCTCCTCAAAACAACTGCATGTTGGGAGAAACTAATCACCAATGGGAGACGCATCGATCCAGCTGCGGGATGGTGGGGAGGGGGAGAGCAGAGAGGCTGATGTGGTCGACGGGTTCACAGCAGCTGCAGACAGCAGCTTCCACCACAGGGGGGCAGCAGACAGATTCAACACACTCAGATATCAGGTGGGTAGAATAACACTGACAGAATGGATGGAAAACAACTCAGAACATTTACATGTGCTGTGATGAAGAAACATTTTGAGGTTATATTTATGCAGCTTTATACTTATATTACTATACAAATATTCTCCAATTCCAGAGGAGGACCAAGCAGAAAGTCGTGACTGACTTTGCGACAGGGACCAAGGGAGCCCCAGCAGGAGTCAAACCCCGAGCTGCCCTGAGACAGTCCCTGTTCAGCCAGGGAGCCTCTGACAGGAGCCTGTCCTCTGAGGTAGGAGCTCGTCTCCTGCTCGTGCTGACATGCTGACATGGATAGAATTCGTCTGACGTGTCCGCCCACGAGAACAACTGCAGGACTACTTGTTCTACTTCAGATGTAACATATGACCACCACTGTTAACGATCTGTTTGTGACTTCCGCCGAGGCCTACAGCCTACAACCTACTCCTACACAAATGAATATCAAACTGATTTCGCTATTCCCTTGTGAATATGACAGATTTCTTCCCATAAAGGCGCATTTAGTATCACCAGAGAAAAACGTGAAAAGGTCCAGTTGACCAATCATTTAATTTCCTGGATCTGCTCATTAATCCAGATCTGTTCCAATGAATTTGCTCTTTTGGCCTGATTCATCTTTCAGCAAAATTTTATTTAAACCATCTTGGTAGTTCTTGCGTAATCCTGCTGACAGACACAAGTGGAAACAGATTCTCCCTGACGGATGTTATTGCAGATTCACTGATCATTTAACGTTTTGTTTTCCTTTCCTCCTCCTCTGTTGTTCCTGTCTTCCCCTGTCTCCCATCAGGAGCGGGCTCAGCTGGACGTGCTGAAACAAGAACTGGAGGCCTACGCGGTGCCAGTCAGTCTGAAGTGGAGGTGGAGCGAGGAAACTCAGGGAACCACGCTGGAGAAAAACTGGACAGATATCGTGCACTCTCATTCAGTAAGCACCATTAAGTTCCTCACAACCTGCCATGTAAAAAAAAACACCTGCTGAGACACGTTTTGAAAACATCCTAGTGTCATTCTGTTTCCTGTCGCTGCCAGACGATGTCCAAGACGCAGAGACACCAGCAGGAGGCGCTGTGGGAGTTTGTGCACACTGAACTCACCTACATCAACAAGCTGATCATCATCAAGGATGTAAGAAGTCACTCTCCACCTGCTGTTATAGAGTTTACTATTACTCATTGTAATACACTTCTATAAGTTATAAGTAAATACTTTTTTAGTTTGAAAGGTATTTCTTCCACTGGATGTTTAGCAAAGCCGTGTCTGCTTCTTCCAGGTGGTTGTTGCAGCTCTTGTCAACCTGCACCTGCGTGGATTTCTCCTGGAGGTCAGTCTACAGTGTAGAAACCCTCATTAAGGCTGAAAATACACAAACTTGCTGCAAAACAAGGACAACCTGCACACCTTTGACACACATTCACTGACACGAGAACATCTGCTTTAGCGGAAACCGACTTACAGCACTTAATTGCAAGTGGAAACATATTTCCACTGAGGAAATGGAAAATGTCACACAAAACAAAACAAGAGTGGTTTAACTTTCACACCATGATTTTTTTTTTAATTTCCTGTGCTAGGTGACCCCTGAGCTTCTCTTCTCCAACCTTCCCTCCATCCTCGGTGCACACCAGCTGTTTTGGCAGGAGGTTATTTATCCCATGTTACAGGAGGTCCGGACGACAGGCCGACCGTTTGACCCCATGATGTTGGAGCCTGGTTGCCTGCAGGTGAGAGTGCCTGCAAGACACAACACTTGGGCAGCCTGTCTATCAGTGCTTTGGAGACTTTAGATCTGCTGTGTTTCTAACTCAACTACTACTAAGCTTTTTTAAATGAGCTTCAACTTAAACAATAAAAACTTTAAAGTGCTGTTTACATATTCATGCATCAGTATAATCTAATGTGTTATATATGATATAAGGCTCTACATAAATACTGCCAACACTTTTATTTACTTCTTTTTTTGTCTCCAGTTCCACGAGCGCTTCTCTTCATATCGGCTGTACTGTTGGGAAGAGGAAAACAACCTTGAGTTTGCACGCAGGCACATGGAGAGTAACCCACATTTCCTCACCTACATCCAGGTACTGTGTTCAGAGCACTCACACACCCAGAAACACAGACACTGTATGTAGGTACTCACCCACACTGACGCAATTATTAAAGCTGCGTACACCTGAATGGAATCCACTGCAATGACTAACTGTTCTGTTATTAAAAGTGTCTGTGTGGTTGTGTTTTTTCTAACCCTGTGGGCGATCTGTCATAGCTGCTTCCTCATGGGCAAACACTTGCCTCCAACATGATTCCGCCTTTACAGCAGTTTGACGTTTTTCTGTTTCGCAAAACAGGTCAAACGGCTGCGCGTGACAATCGCCTCCGACATTATCGGCTAAAAACAGTTACATTAAACCTGAAAAACCAAACAACAGATCTTTTTCCTGAACAAAATACTTTTGCATTTTTTATATCCTTGGACATGTAACAGTAACCATGCGGGATATGCTTCGTTTAACGTTTAAACAACCAGAAAAACAGTACTCTGGGTTTTTAAGGATCTATTTATAGAAATCACACAAAACAACAACATGGCACTAATCGCTTGCAGCAGTTTCTGTCTCGGTGGCTGTGGGTTTAGCTGTCAAGGCTGTGGTGGTCTTCTGTCACCAGTCTGTGGGCGTAAGTACAGTACCAGACGCACGTCTCTCTAGTGAAGACGAAGTGCGACCCTGCTGTCAACAGCTAACTATTTTCCATCAAAGGTGAAATGGAAAATGTTGAATTGCAAATTAGATCAGAAACAGTTTCATGCAAATTTGAAAAGGGGCTATAAGTGAGTTTGGCAACCAACCAGCTCCCATTCATCACCCTGATCTCCACACATCCTCTACTGTAAGATACAAGCAAACGCTAACTTAGCACACATGATTAACACTGACAGTAATGTCATATAATTTGATACTTCCTGCATAGTTTGCTCAGGAATGAGGTCATTCTTCAGTTAGACCGGCGGATCATTGCAGCACCAACAGTAATGTGGTTGCGACACAGTGGAGACGGAGATACAGAAGGTGAAGCTCTCAAATTTTCCATTCAATTTAAGCTTCAACCCTCACCTACTGTGACTCACTATCACCTCTTTAGGTCGTAACTGGTATTGCAAGATTGAACAGACGGAAGCTAGCTGGTTATAAAACGCTCTGAAGCCCTTTAATCTCAGATGATGTTGTAATTCATAGTCTGAAGACATTATTTGATAGAAATCGAAGGTATGTTGAGACCGTATTCTGGTGTTGCCCGTCATGTCCAGTGGGTGGAGACTCACCCTCAGTGTGAGCGGATGCGGCTCGGGGACATGCAGGCCCAACCCCACCAGAGAATCACAAAGTACCCCCTGCTGCTCAAGGCCGTGCTGAAGAACACAGAGGACCCTTACGAACAGAACACACTCAGAGGCCTGGTGAGGAACCGGCAAGCACCATCATGTAACCTTTTCTACTTTAGCTCAATAATTGTTCCTTCACAGTTAATCTCCTGTGATTCTTTCCAGTTATCCAGCGTAAAGAGTTTTTTGCAGAGTATCAACGACTACCTGAGTCTGAAGGACGATAAGCTCGCTCTCTCCATCTCTGCCCTGAGGGTGGAGGGATACGAAGCGGAGGGAATAAACGAAGAAATTGACAAGGTAACTTTGGTTACTTGCAGAGGGTCAATTGGAGATGGAAACGTTGTAATGAAAATACTGTAAAACACTATATTCTGCAAAATTGTAATGATCCACAGCGTGTCAAAGAGATCTGCCAGTTTGATCTCACCTGCCCCATCAGAGGAGTCGGTCCTGGAGTCATCCGGAAGCTGCTGCTGGAGGAGAACTTGAAGATTCGGGGTAGAAAAGACAGCAAGGTTGAACATTGTGTTCCCTCAGTTACTGCATGTTTGAACTCTCTCCATTAGTGTTTAAACTTTGTCATGTCTCCACACATGCGACGCAGCTGGAAGTGGTCGCCCTGCTTTTCTCAGATGTTCTTCTAATGACAAAAGTTCAGAAGAAAGGAGAGCGACTGAAGGTGGTTCGACCCCCTTTGGCTCTCGACAGAACGTATTGCATCGCACTGAAAGATAGCTGTGAGTAACGTTGTCTTCAAGACAACGTGCACGACGGTTGGATGATGCTCAGATCTAATTCAATACATCCATACACCAACACATCGTTCCTTCTCAACTTTCAGGTTCATTTGTTCTCGTGGAAGTAGGGGAGCTTCGCTGTGCTATGAATGTCTACATATTTGCAGCCAGCACCTCTGAGAGCTGCTCCACATGGATCTCCACCATCCACCAGGCAAAGGTACAATTTCATTCATGTAGTTTTGAGCCTTGGTTGTAGGAAGCACGGCCTCAGGGACGGCCATGTCAATCGGGCAGTACCAAGTTACTGCGGTATACTTGGGTATTTAGAAATCCCAGTGGCATCTCTTTCAACACCGTCAAAATAAGAAACGCTCCTCTTTCTCTTAAACTGTCACAGAGACGCTGTGTTGACGTTATGTAGGAACAGCAGGGACCCCTGGTGGAGCAGGGCAGCTGAGCTAAGACAGACAGGATAGCGAGTGGTGGGGATGCTGTCACAGGACTAGTAAAAATGATGAAAGAGTCTGTTGACACATATAGAGGATAACATGGAAATTTGGTAGAAAAATGAAGGTGCTCTTGCACCCTCGAGAATGACTTGGAATAAATAAACTGCATGTTAGCATGTTGACATTAGTATTTTGTTCAATGCAAAGTGAAGTTGTTGCATGAAACAGAATGACAAGTAACACGCTACTGAATATTGTAATTCCTATCTGTGGTTTGTTGACAGGAAACGCTGAGGAAAGTGAGAGAGACAGAGAACAAGAGACAACTTGAAAAGCTTACGGAAGATAGAACAGAGGATATGGACATTATTAAACAGAGTCTAACCGATTCAGGAGAGGAGGTCTGTGTCGACGGACTTTCTGATGAACTCGTTATACCCCAGTCGGTAAACGGGATCTCAGCGATGAAAGAAGCCGAGGAACAGTATCAACATCCAGATGAGGCGGTCACCGGTAACGCTGGATTACCTCTCTGGCAATCACAGTCCAACAACACTGCCCGTAAATCATTGCGTAAGAGATTTGGGGGTTGGCAGCAAGCAGTTCAAGACCATGAATGGATAGAAATGGGAGTGAGAAGACGACGAAGCGGCAGCCACACGGAGGAGGACGGGAAGATGATTCAATCTCAAATGACAAAGGAACAAATTAACTATGAGGCTCAATCTGCCCCCAATCTGGGTGATGGTTTCATGTCTGGTCATACAGGGGATCCGATACGACACAGCAGCCCCGGAGCACATTCGCTGGTACCAGGTGGATATCCAGATGTTGACTACCCAACAGATGAACCGAATGGTTTACACCTTCCTTTACAACCAATTCCCAGGGCGGGGCTGGAGTTTTTAACACTACCGGGGGAACGATGGACGACAAGGAGGGACTTAAAATCCCAGTCATTTAACCAGGATGTCAAAAGAAATACTGACCACATGTATTTCAGAGACATTGAGACATTTCCAGAGGATTTGACTTCCTCCAAAAACCAGGCGTCGCCTGGGTTACAGAGGAGGAGGCCGCTCGGCAGCCATCAAGCCCCCTCGACTCAAATGTCGATACAGAAGTTGCCGGACTCGGGGCTTCAGAACAACTCCCCCTCCAACTCCGACTCTGATTGCAATAGAAGCCACGTCTCCTCCGGCCAGAGCTCAGATTCACACCTCGTACTGAAGCTGGGGTCTCTCAAGCCAAACAGAGGGATGTTTTGGAACATGAACGATACCAGAGTTTCTCCAGACCCCCAAACCTGGTCTGAACCTGAGCTGCCTTATATCAACAATAAAAGACCCCAGATTAAAACCCAAAGGAGTTCTTCCACTCCGAACATCATCATTCCAGAGCAGCATGGGGTTTACCTGCCCTCCAGTCGACTGTACATCCCCGCACGTAACCCAAACAGACCCACCTCCGAACTGGACGGCCTTTTGGAAAGAGCCAAGGGGAGAGTGAGGGACCGAGAAGAATTAAACGGGGATACGAATCGGAAGAAAGCGAAGTCCAGGTATCCTCCTGCTTCTCCTTCATTTTCCAAGACAGCTTCACTGCCCCCAGGTAGCGGATGCAGAGACGCAGACGTGGAGGAGGAGGTGCAGCTCCGGAGACCCAGAGCCCTCTCGGTGAGCAACGGATGGAGGGAGCAGCTGGTGGACGGAGACGAAGATGACAAGACCAACAGGTTAGAAACACACGTTGTTCTGGAGTTTCTCATTAAACAAAGAAGAAATATATGGATTTGAATTACACACAAAGATGATCAAAGGTTACATTGAACCCACACAGATACATTTACTTCACATTCCTCCAGTTTTTAGAAACACGTAGGGACGAGTACAAAGATTGGAGCCCTCTCGAACTTTTAACAATAAAATATACAAAGCTAGAAATACAAAAAACAAGTCTTTTTGATGATGTTCTTCATCATCATCATCTTAATATTCAGGATATTAGTCAAACGTCAACTACTCAGATCGGTTCTCGGGGAGCAGTAGGTTGTTAGAAGACAGACGTGACGGTGAGAATGGAAACTTCAAATTACCCGTTCTTACCACAAACCATGTTGTTTGCATTTCTAAAATGTACAAAATGTTCTTTAATACATTGAATATTCATTGTTGTACCACGTCAGTAAAAGTACACTTTAACTACATCCTTGTGCCCTATTGATAGATTGTCAAAATCTTACTTAATAATTAGTTTATTTATTTATTTATTTGATTAATTTAATTCTAATTTACAGTATTTTACTTTGTGGAAAGATTCAAAGTATTTTATTTAACAGCATTTATTCTTTGCATTTAACAGTATTCACCGTTATAAACCACTGGCTCATTAAATGAAGAAGACTAATCCGATTTGATGTCTCTCTTTCTGTAGTGTCGTCGTTACGAACGGTGTGAATGTGGACTGGCTGGGCTGGTGCGTTGACGATGATGAAGTCATGAATCAACTACAGCCAGGAGGCGAAGGCCAAAGTCTCTTATTTTGGTATCTCCCCGACCTCTCAGAACAGGAGGAGGGGGAGTGTAGTCAGGTCTGAAGATGCACAATGTATTTATTATAACCAGAATCCAAACGACAGCGTCAATCAACAATCTGAGGTCACAGATTATTGTTTTATATGAGACGAATATTCAGTCCAAGAATGTGATTCGTAGACGGACAAACAGACGAGGCTGTTTTATAAGAAATGTTGCCGACAGAACAAACAGAAGAAGAAAAGATTGTTTGTGTTAATATAAAGTACAGTGTGTAACTATATTTTCATATTCGTATTGTCAATGTTTTGTGTAAATATAATGAACCCTTTTTTAAAAATGTACATTTTATTTATATCACTAATCCTTTGTAATTTAATAAAGAATCTCTTGTAAAAGACGTTTTCAGAGTATTTGTAATTTAATACATAAAAACAGGATTCATTGCTTTTAATTTACTTTATTTTTTCTTTAAAGCATTTCATCCTCAATACGTTCACATCCACACAGACTGGTATCACAAAATATAACAAATATAACAATAAGGATAATTTACAACATCTCAAAATCATTAAACAGCCACAATATTGCAAAACCTGCTCTGAAAATACGATATTTACAAAACCTGTACAAAAAAGTTTTCTCATTTTATTGCAGCGACGTCGACTTCAGCTTCAGAAATGTTTCCGAATGTGCTGACGCTGCTTCCGTGCGTCTATTTCTCCAACTGGCTGGCTGCTCTCTTCTCATGGTTGTTGTGGACCGTGTGGATGATCGTCTCCAGCCCCGGGTACTGGAAGATCCTTTTCTTCTGCAGGAAAAAAAAGGGACACAAAAACCATTTAAATGAGCCCCACAGTGTAAACGTCTGATATCATGAATGCAGACATAGTACGCGTTTCTTGTTTTTACTCTTTTTGTATTCATCTTTGATATTTATTTTCTGTACAGCTGCAGTTAGTTAAAGCTCAGCATTGTAAAGTTAACGTAGGGTTAAAGATACGATGTGTAAGCACCTGAAAACCAAGTAAATCAACTGATAACTTGACAGTTTTACCCTCCAAGTCAGCTCAGCATGTTATCGTCTCCTTACAATCAGGTTGGACACTCAGACTATCAGGTGATATCAGCTATTGGTTTGGAGGGTAGAATTTAAAGTTTGTTCAGATAACCTACAAGTTGCACCTTTAAGGTCATTTTCAGAATGATGGTATTCTCACCCTTTGGTGGTTCCTGTAGAGCTGAGCAAGAATCAGCAGCAGGACGAGGAGGAGGACGCTGAGGGCGACCACAGCTGACGTGTTCGGTGACAGTCCGCTTGTTCTTTCCTCGCTGAGACCACCTGTGACAAACACAACAACACAAAAACAGATTAAGGTGTGTTCGACTGTCCGTTAGTCCTTATTGTTATTCCTACTGGGGTTTGAGAATATCAATTTGTGACGTATACAATATAAACAGGAAGACATCTTACCCATCTGATGAACTTGATATGTTACATTTCCCAACATGCCGTGTTTCCCAGTGAACCGACACACCCATTCACCCAGGTTCTCCTCCGATGTGCTGATACTTTGAG